>PVJH01007770.1:0-91407 GCA_004026705.1 Nesogale talazaci
TCATCAAAATATTTGTCATCCTAAAAAAAATATTTGTCATAATTTTCTCTAAGCCTAATGCGATTCTCCCCAACACATCTTTATTTCCTCTTACCTGGAAATTTGCCCCTTAGACATTGGAATTAATCCTATCGATTGACATACATGCCACAGCACCCTGTGTTTCAGATACACATCTCCATACCATCTCTATACACAATTCTCTACAACTTAAATTTTGCCTACATTGCTAATTAATTATAATAATGAGAGAGCACTTACATTGCTTCAACCAGGAAGTCATATTTGTATCATTCCTGTTAATCACTGAATATCCAGTACTCAGCACAATGGTTGGCATGTAATAAAACGCTCAATGTAGCATGGCTTGGTGAAAAAGTAACTGTGTTTAGAAAGCAGAAGTTAATCTCTATTGAAAATACCGTATGATAATCTTATCTTTGTAATAAAGCAGCATGAGAACTAGAAAAATATGTGAGGCCCAGATTTGGGGAAGCCTTGATTAATAGCTTCACACTTTTAGATATTGCTGTGTTGATCTATTTTATTTTTTCTCTATCTTGGTCCCTGCTATAGTTTTCTTTGTGTTCGGTGTCCTGGGCATGTCGGCCAAGGAAAGGATTGTGATTGGGAAGACAAAGGACTGCAGGATGGGAGTATGTAGAGAGGGAGCATGAACACCTGCCCTGGAAAACCCAAAGACCTGCTGTTACTTCTTTGTACGAGGCAAGATTAAGAGGAGACTTGTGTGTTTGGGTTATGTTTTTGATGAACAGGAAGAGTTGTTTGACTTTTGTCTCCAGTTCACCATCAGATCCTTTAATAGAGTCCTCCCTAGGAATCCTCAGCTGCCGGTCAAAAATTGCCACACACACACACACACACACACACACACACACACACACACACAAATAGCAACTGTCAGACAGGATCATTGAAATAAACAAAGCAGCTCAGCATAACCCAAACTACAGACTTCCCCACACCCTTTTCTGTACCCTTTGATGTGAGGAATTACAATCTTCTCTGTTTGCCTCATTTTAATCCATGGCCAAAGAAGCTTACATGGTCATTTCCAGAATGAAACAGAGATAAGCTTGTAGGACATAATGATCAGAGGGATGACCCCCCCCCTCCTTTTTCACCCACCTTGCTGATGTGACTAAGCATCTGGTAATGCCCACAGTGTGATGAGGATTTGTGCACATCGGCTAGTATGTGAGGAGCAGGCTAGATGCTGGTGACTTTCACTGTGCTGGACACCAGGACCTGTTTCTATAACATGTACTAGAGGATTACAGCTTCCTCCGGGACTTCCAGAGCAAGCGTTTGAACAGGGAATGAACCAAAGGGAGCTGAACGCCCAGCTCATTCTCTGACTCCACCATGATCCCCAGTAAGATCCTGGTGTACCACCACCCTCCCAACAGCACCAGCACAGAGGCTTACAGATCCCCCTGGAACCGCAAAAAGTCGCTGGGGGATTTATTCCATAATGGCTACCGGGTGAAATCAGGACCTCTTGCCCACACGAAGGAAGAAACTCAGAATTTATGGCAGTCGTTGGTTTCATACAGCAGGGTCTGTGCCTCTTGGGGTAAGGTCTTTCTCAACCTCAACTCTTTGTTTCTGAACTCTGCATTACTGGAAGTTGGTCTGGAAAGAAATGGCTCCTCTGGAGACTGGATTTAAGACCCTGTCTATAGGAGAAGTCATTTCCTTTCATTCCCCTCTACTTGGCATATATACCAAACTCAAAACATGCTAAGTGATGCCCTGACCTTGTCCTTCCTTTTGAGATGGATATGACTGAGTCCTAGAACCCCTATATGTTATTGACTATTACAGAAATGCTGGGGAGAGTGGCAAATGATAAGAATAACCTTTTGCTTATTAAGTGGCATGAACTTTGAATAGTAGCATTTTCTGAAGATGCTTCTAGAAGTAGGAAAAGTTTTTTATTTCAGGGCTTCATTTTCCTTTCTTCTGGTCTTACATCTAGTAATAGGAATAAGATCTTGTTTGTCGTGGGTGATCCTTCATTATTCTGCCCCAGCAGAGATCATGAGACAAGCCTCCTGAGAAATGTCCTTGTCTCAGCTGCTCTTGGATAGGGATTTGGTTTTCTTTGGGCACATAGAATGCATTCGAGTTTCAAATTAACGACTTAAATAGATAGCCCTGTCTTCAGAAGAAAGGTTTTACAATATTTTTCCAGAAAGCTTAGCAGTACCAGAAACGTCTTTAGAATAAAATATAGTATCTTTGAAAAGCAACTTAGAGTTCTGCTGTGGCTAGAACCACCCCTGCATTATAGAATCAAAACTAAGGACCCTGAAGTAAAAAGAAAGGACTCAGTGGGCCCCAAACTGCAGCCTCCTCCATACCCTTTGTATGCCCTTTGAGCCATCTTTGCTTTATATAATTAAAATCACACTTGTGGTTTTTGAGCTCATCTGGACTCCCGATGACCCTGTACTACAGAGCAGAAGTGTTCATAGGCTTTCTAAGGCTGTAAATCTTCACGTAACCAGACCTCTACCTCTTTCTCCCACAGCGCTGCCCATGCCATCCAACTGCCGAGGTTCCATTAGCAACAACACACTTAACTCCTGCACCACTGAGGTTTTCCGTTATAGAATTATTTGTAGCAAAATCCATTCAGCAAGCAAGTGAAGGGTGAATCCCTAGCTTTTTTCATTAGAATCCATCTTTAAAAGTAAATATCTTTCTTTAGAACTGGTCTGACAGGCTTCTTGGGGCTGACATAGATTCTGCTTGGAGTCTAAATATTCACGGTTAGGTGGGTCCAGTGTATGTGATTCAAAGAGTCTGTTGGCCAGGTAAGGATAGTTCCTTCCCTCACCCCAAACAGATCTTTGTGCTTTTTAAAGTCACACAGAAGTGACGGTTGACATTAAGCAGCAAGAGGAACAAAGAGGAAAAAATATGAAAGATAGGATAGATTATTAAATGACTAATGACCTAAGTAAGAGTTTAGTAAATGAGGAAAATCACAGGTTTATCTACATAAAGACTTTCTATCACATATTTTTCTCATTTTTTGCTAAACTAATTTATCATAATTTATTTCTTCACTTTCAAGCATGAGTGCTTCCTTTGTACTAGTCATCATGTGCCAGTCCAGTGGTTCTCAACCTTCATAATGGCACGACCTTTGAATACAGTTTCTCAGGTTGTGGTGACCCTCACCATAAAATTATTTTTTGATATTTCATAACTGTAATTTTGGTATGGTTATTAATCGGGTGACCCCTGTGAAAGGGTCATGTGACCCCAAAATGATAGTGACCCACAGCAGTGGATACATGTCTAAGGTGCTTCTCCAATGGATTTGCTCATCTACTGAGAAACCATTGTTGGTGGACTCCAGAGATTGGCAAACTCTTGAGACCAAAGAGCCCATCCCGTCCATCCTAACAACTTTAAAATCACTCCAGAGCTTTGAATATATTTTTCCAAACAAATGAAATCACCGTGATCTGAAATGATAGCTTTCTAATGTTTTCAATGTTATTTCAGAGCTGCACATTCACTCTGAAAGAGTCGCATCTAGCTCGCAAGCCTGTTTGCCGACTACTGGTGTACAAGGTTCTATTGTTGTAGATAGTGTGCATTTTTAGTGCCTTCCAATTGTTGTAGATAGTGTGCATTTTTAGTGCCTTCCCATTGAGTGGATTCAACGTCTCGCATTGTACTAGGCGGTAATCTGTTGCTATCTGTAAGGTGATTTTGGAAGTAAATCACCAGAAATCTTTCTTCCTACTCTCTATTAGTTGGAAGCATCACTCGTATCTGTCATCCAGACATGACCCTGTTGGTTTTTGAGACACTTGTGGCATCATGGCAGCATGCAATCCACCACAGTAAGAAAAATTGACAAGTGGGAGGTGGAAGGAAATTCTCAATGATGATAATGAAGAAATGCGAAATCAGTTGTCCAGAGACTACTGAAAAAAAAAACACATTAATTGAACTGAGAACCAAGTGATGAGAAGAAAGCATTGGTGTGTGGGAATGATGGGCTGGGAAGAAGGAATAGAAGGGAAGGGCTAGGTTTGAGATGAATCAGGGAATGTTCCGGAGCAGGGACAGGAGTTGGGAGGGTGGGAAGGTGAGGAGAACAGTATAGAATAACTAGAGACTAGATTGTGTCAAAGCAATGTAAGGGAATGGAATTTTGGTTTTAGTGTGATAGAAAGCATTTAAAACACCGTGACCTCTTGGATGTTTCAAAAGATCATTCTGAAAATTAAAAAGAAATAGCTATAAAAGATCATTCTGGCTGCTTTCTGGACAAAGGACATGAGGGCTTAGTCTACTAAGAGATTAACAATGGAAACAAACTCGAGGTAATAATATCTTGCACCATGGTTCTGTCAAAGAGGCAGGAACATTTAGTTATTTCACACATATTGAAAAGGTAAATCATTAATATTTCTTTACTTTAAGGAAACCTAAATAGAAGTCAGTCGAAACAGTCACTTTAGCATTGCGCCAGACTGAAGTCTAGAACAGCAAGACTGATGTAGAAGAAGGTCCTCATTGTACATGTGCAGAATTTATGAATGAGGGAAAAAATGAAGAAATGAAGGTCTGTGTTCCTGGTTTGAATATAAACTGACATTTAATATCTGTTAGACTAGGATGAAAGACATATAAAATGGAAGAAGAAACAGACTGACTAGTACCAAGGAAAAGATTGTGAATGATCAAAGAAACCAGAGCTGTTTATAGAACAAAGGTTCCATGGGGAAGCCGAAAAGCCTGGGTGTATCTGAGAACTAGAGAGGCAGCTCTCTTCCTCCTTCTGGGGAGGAGAGGTCCAGGCGCTGTGCTGTAGTAAACCTGTGGTCTTTTCTGTGATGTAGGTGGGGCACAGTGATGACAGCAGGGCACAGGGGTCCCCCTAACGAAGCTGCCGCATGTTTTCCTTTTCCCTGATAAATTCTGTCCTTGGTCTGAACTGGACTGTAGGGCCAGATGATGATCAACCTTGTCACTTTGTCAGGCACCGCAAAAATAACTGCCCTTTATAATCTATGTGAGATAGAGAGATTTGAGACTGTAGCGGTTTAATGGAAGCTTTCTGGGTTTTATGTAATTTTTTTTTGGGGGGGGATTTAAAAGATTAAAGATTTGAGGGTATGTCAAATAGCAAATTTGAAACCCTGCCAGGTTCCTAAAATTGGCTGTGGTGGATTTGCTTTTGCAATGTCCCACTCTTGTGACGTCCTGCAGCCTTGCCTGCACAAGTCGCAGCAGTCTTCTTTCTTGAGGGTTACTAAACACCCTGAAAGGTCAATGGTGCTTTATTCTCGTTTACCCTGCAATGCTTATCGGATTAGCAATTTTTTCTTTCATCTGAGAAGGGCACATAGGATCTCTTTGTTGTCAGCTTGGACATTGTTGAAAACCATGCACTTAATCTGAGGAGACCTGATGGTTCATGTCCTGGATACCAAACTTGGTCTTCTCAAGGAACAGCAGTCTTTGTTCTCCCCACCCCTTCCAGGTCTTTACCACAAGATAATAAATGTTTGACATGAGCCCAGGGTTTAGGATCAAATGACCTGACTTCCAATGTACAACATTAAAAATTATGAAGTTATGATTGAAATAGGAAATTAAATATAAATACTATGGAAATTTTGAAGACAACTAGCTAGTTTGAAAGAAATAGAAAATCTCCCCCAACATGTGACTGTCAAAATCTTACATTGTTCTTTCTAGCTTTTTAATTTTTCCATGGGGCTTTCATAGTTTTGTCACAAAGAATATTATTCCTAAGTCTTTACTGTTATGTAAGCTTTTCAGACTGTATAATATCTCGTGAAAAAGTTGGATTAGATTTAAGAAGATATTTTTCTATTAGATTGTTCCTTTTTTCTTGTTTAACAAATAACATTTCAATGAATATCTATATTACTATGGCATTTTACCTTATTTTGTTTTATTTTCTTAGGCTATCTACCAAGAATTGAAATCAGTGTGATTCATATTGCTGAATTACTTTCTGAAAAAGTTAGATCCATTCACAATTCCACCCTGAAATTTTAAAAGGATTTCATCGTAGCATCATTCTATTGGGTGAAATTTAAATATACTGTTAGTTAAGTAGAATAGACTTGGTGCTAACTGTATTTTGGTTTAATTTGCACTAAAACGTTTCATCCACGTACAATTATTTCTAGTGGCTCTTTACCAAGTTATGTTTCTTACTTCAAGATTGATTCATCGATTAATTATAATTGTTGACTTTTTAAAATTACTTACAGAATTATATTTTATTATGGATATAGCTGACTTATAAAAAGAATTATCCTGCTGTATTTGGTTTTAAGTATTTTCTAGTAGGTTATCTTTATCTTCATTATTATGTTTCAGTATACAGAATTTTGATATGTGATAGTGTCTGACCTAATAAATTAAGTAAAATTTAAATATTCTTTTACCTCTAAGTTTAGAAATTCTTATTGGTCTGAAGACTGAAAAACTTATACAACTAAATTGTTGCCACTGTATAACAACAATAAAAAACAAAACTATGAATAAAAATAAAAATTTTAATGTAGATGTAATCAACAATTTGAAAAAACTGCAGACAATGAAAGAAAAAAGTCTCCCCCCCAAGACATCACTGTCATAATTTTATATAATATAATATCATTATATTTTCTTTAGTTTTATCTGGAATAATTTTTAAAACATCTAGTCTTTACCTCAAATTTATTTTAATTATTATATCGAGGTGACTACTTAAACCACTTCTGCATCGTTAGCCAATTACGCTCCACATTTCATTATGCTTCTGTGATTTGTGACAACTTCTTTATCTGTCAAGAGATCTTTATATAATAGAATCTACGTCTCTACAATTTTTCATTTAGATTATACTTTGATTATCTTCTTTTTCTACCGTTTTGCGGAAAGTGTAGCTTACATGACTTCCACATTGTTTGATGTGTGATTCGTTATGGTGGCTATTCAGTGGTGGTTATTAAATAATGTGTGTTCTTAGCTCACCAAGTTGTGTGTTTTGTGCTGCTATCTCTTCATTCATCAGGCAGACATCGATATAGGCCTATTTGTTGCAACTCGACATAAAGGATATATAGAACTCCTCTCTTGTACTTCTCATCCCATCATTAGCCCTAATTATAGTCTCATATTCTGAATCATTTCTATCAAGTATAAGTGTTATGTTCAGTTCTGGGACAATATTAGGATATGAATTACCTGCTTCCAGGCACAAGGCAGACATTGCCATTCCAAATGGGAGAAATACCAAGCAAGTTAAAAATTCAGAAAGGCAAATCTTAGCAGTTCTCATGGCTTGAAAAGAATCTTTTATCTAGGCACATCTCAACAATTGCCTTATTACCTGGACTCTGGGGACTGACCCCATATGTGCATCCATAGGTATAATGCGTATTGTATAGCTCCCCCACTGTCTGAAGGTAGCATGGTTCTGGGAAGTGTTTCTTACTCAAAATATGGTGAAGTGAAGAAGTCACTGAACAAAGAAGCATGTGAGCATCCCCGTATTCTGAAAATAACTTATCAATTAGCACACATTTGTTGTCAATTTTTTTCCTTTTCCTAACTCACTTCCATTTCTTTCCTTATTGCACTGGTAAAAACAAACACAGTGATGTGGACATCATTTTCTAGCATTAATGTTAATTAGAACACCTCACTTAAATATACCACCATCTTTTGGTTTGAAATGGATTGTAAGAAATCACCTGAAGGAAATCAGCTTTTTTAAGTGTGAGGTACTGTGATTTAATAGAATCAATTAAATGATTTAATTGATTATAATTTAATAGTGATAAATCTATGATGATTTAATAGTTTCTATTATGTTTTAATAGAAACAATGTTGACATCTATAAAACCAAAATTGATCTCATATTTTGCTTTGATAAACCTTCAGATACAAAGAATTAGATAGCTAGATTTGACAGTTAGCCACTCCTGTGTTTTTGTAATAAAATTTATTTTTTCATATTTCAGGTTGAATATGCTAATGATAAGGTGTCCTCAGTGGTACAAATTGTTTATGTACTTTGCCATCAATCCAATATATTGGACATTCTCGTCCACTCAGAATGCCTTAGAAAAACAGTTACTGAAAACCAGGGGGCACAGTTCTCCTCGGAGCCCCATAGGACAGCCATGATCAAGATTGACCTGAGTGCAGCTGGCAATTGGACAGCCATAGGCTGGGATTTGTACATAGGACATCAGTTGTGGTGTGCTTTTGGGAACAGAAGCACTCATCCCAGACAGAGTGAGCTCATGCCATGGTGAAGGAGAAGCCCTATGGTTTCCAAGACTTTAAGTCTTTATGGGAGTATATTGTCACATCTTTCTCTCACAGAGTTGGTCGGAGGTTGAAAAAACTGACCTTGCAGTTAGCAGCCCAAAGCTTAACCAAGCACACCATCAAGGTTCACTTTTTAAAAAAAGAGGTATACAACTCATGGTTTTTGATACACTCACCTTTTTAACTTCTCAACACTGTTATAGGCATTTTATGTTTCCCTAGAAAATTGATTTTATTTCAGAGAGTTTAGATTAATTACAATAAGTAACAAAATGATAGCATTCTTTCCCTTCCCACTTCTCCCTTTCTTTGTCTATTTGTATGAACCTCTACTCTGGGATCTGTCTAGGTCTAGCAAGAGTGACCATTATCCAAGAATGAGCCCAGGTCAGATAATTTAATTTTCCCAAGAATGTCAACACATCTCAGTCAGGTGAAGTCTCAGAGTACACATTTGATTAAAAATACACCTCCTAAGCAACTCACCTCACTTTCTGAATGCTAACATCTTTCCTTAAGAACAAATGAATCTATCTTGAAGGAAGTATAGCCAACATGCTCCTTAGAAGTGAGGATGATAAGACTTGGTCTGACATGGACTGACAGTGGCTGCAGCAGTGGGTAATAAAAATCACAAGGATGATGTTGGACTGGTCCTGACTCACTCTGTTATACATTGCGTTGGTATGACTTGGAGATGACTCAGCAGGATCTAACAGCAATAGCGTTTTCAATATTTTTTGCACAAATTTAACAAGTGACATTTTCTGAGACCTTGAATACTTGGACACGTATGCATATGTACCTATGTATACATGTACACATGTATGGATCTCCAACCACAGAGGGCAAAGTAGAATGTAATAATCCTCCATAGGATTTCTAGGGTTGAGCTTTTAGGAGAGCAGGCTTAGGCTGGGTTCTCTAGAAGCAAACAGCTTGTACACACACACACACACACGCATACACAAAACAATTTAGAAAGGGAAATTTAGATCAAGGAAATGACTCACACAGTTAGAGAGTCAGAAAATCCATCTCAGGTCTTGGCAGTTTCAAGCCTGAAGTTGGAGAGTTCTCCTGACTCATGTGGCTTTTGAGGACCCATGGGCACCTGGATTTGTAAGCACACCGTAGGTTGGTGGCTGCAGAGGAGGATAGATGAATACAAGGTGAGCAGGTCCGTGGGTGCCTGCAAAGGCAAATGCATCTAATATCAGCACATCAGATGCCAGCTGGCAGGTAACATGGCAGGCTGTTGGCTCAAGTCCCAAACACTGGAGGTTGATGAGTCAGATGGAGGAGGCAGGCTTATCAAAAGGCAACAAAGCATCCACAGGTGATGTAGTAGGTTATGGATCGGTCTCATGGAAACTGCCAGCAGAGCCACAAGAGAAAGATGAGATTGTCAGCTCCCACCCATAAATATTTACAGCCTTGGAAACACAAAGGGGCCGTCCTCTTCTGTCCGATAGACTCGAGCAGTATCAGAATCAACTCGGTAACAGTGAGTTTGGGGGCCACATCCCTAAGGAAACATCCTTTCAATTTCTTCCAAGTTGTGACCAGAGTAAAGAGGTTGTCATCTGCCCTGATCTTTTTGCAACTGATTGGCTGCTCACAACAGATTTGAAATTAATTACATTGTGTGAGGTTACACCAGACAGGGACCCCTGGCCCTGAATTGTCAAAACACTGCTAATCCCAGTGGGTGAGTCTGACTTGACCTAAGGATAGTCAGACGTCTCCCACAAAGCAGCTTGTGGATTAGGACTTTCAATCTTACATTAGCGCCCCAATGCTTTAATCCCTACTCCAAAAGGGCTCTTTAGATAGTAAAGAATAGCATGCAGAAATTTGATTCCCAAGCTTTTTTTTTTTAATGTTAGTTGAATAAACACTTCACTGGGTATAAAAATCTTAGGTCTCAAAATTCCGAGTGTAGTTCACTTATTGTTTAACATATTGTTATGGAGAGCAAATGGATGCTAGTTGAATTCATGATAATGACACCCTCTCACCCACCACCATTGCCTTCATGATGTCAACTCATTCAATACTTAAAATTTGAAGAAAGAAAGGTAGATTTATTTTGTTACTGGTCTCTAAGAGTAGTTTATTACTGTTACCTTTTGATTTGAAGTTATTTTCTATTATACTTTGGTCATTGCTTATGGTCTGAGTGGTATTTGTACATCTTTTGATGCACATTTTATTCATAGTTTTTGTCTTCATTCTATTTCTATTGTTGATTTCATTATTTCTTTGCTCTCTGAGATTACTTTCTATCTGTTTGGGTATGGCTGTCTTTTTAACTTTCAAATCCTTTCATTCCATCATCATCTTCTTCTAATCTTAGCATTGTCTTGTGCTTCATCTGGAGGATGACAGGGATTATCCTTCACTATCACAGCTATTAATATTTTTCAGAGATGAAATCCATCAAGACAATTAGGCAACTTATAAACAAATCTTTACATTAGAGGATGACAATTGAGAATCCTTAAGAAACTGGGCTCCCTCGGCCATTTCTTCCCTTCGAGTGGCCACTAACAGGCCACTTTTCCCTAGTTAGTTTATCTACCTGAGATTATGCTCCCCAAGGATCAGAATGGAGAACACCTTCCATGACCAGGCTTTGTATCTTCTGTAAGAGCTATGTATCCCTTCATCCTTGTATCTGTAAACCAAAAGGCCAGTGCAAGCATTTAACCCCTCCCATTAAAAAAATGCATTTCTATTTTGTTTCTTTTCCAGGTTTGAGATTTTTGAGAGCGCTCAGACTGATACAGTTTTCAGAAATTTTGCAGTTTCTGAATATCCTTAAAACAAGGTAAGATAGCTATTTCTCATTGTTTCCCTCATTCAAGCCCTCATGCCAGGTTTTAAGTACCAGGAGTATTTGCTTTCATCACAATGAAGTTAGAGTTCTGTCCTTTGCAGCCGCAGTGACTGGAGACAGAAATTAGGACGTGGCGGAGCTCGGTACGAACCTGTTCTCTTCTGGAGGACTGTGGGAACAGTGGGGCAGAGAGCGTCAGATGTGCTTGTGAGAGGCCAGGGCAGTTCTTGAGTACGCCATGGGGGTCCGGTGCAAGTCGCTCTGAGTTCAACTGTGGATACCTACCCAGCAGATGAGGGATAGGTTTGCTCATTGATGGGGAAGCCTTTGCTGCCAGATTCTAAATCGCCCCTTTATAGCATCACTAAATAAGAAACTGAACCTGGCCGTAAAAGCAATAGAAGCGATGCTCTTTGCCAGGCAATCACAAACCTCATATGGCAAACAGAAAATCATTTTATTTTAAAGTACATTTTAGATGTTCATTTTATATCCAACACAGCCCCCCGGGGCCTCTCTGTGAATTGCCTTTTGGGGAAAAGCTAACAACCTTCCACTGCAGATACCATAGCTACTTCTGTTAACTGTGTTATGAGCTCAACAATGTGGGGGTGGGGTGGGGGGCAGCAGAAAAATCCCCCAGAGGGTCCCTCTCCTGATGACCTGCTGGTTCACAGGGCTGGCCTATAACCAGGGCCATCATGATGAATAAACTAATAAAAAGAGCTTAGACATCCTCGAATAGAGAAGAAGTCCAGGTCATAAATTTCTCTTACAGGAAATTACACTTAAGAAGCTCACTGCTACATTTCCTTTCTTGTTGGCCCTAATGTAGTTGAGAAATGCTTCAATATAGAACACCTCTGTATTTTGTTACTTGGAGTTAAGATACCTGCATTTTCGAGGACTTGGATTCTGCATCGATTTTCCAGCAATGGAGAGGCTGGGCCTTCGCTTCTGAAATCTGACATATCTAATAAGTGTAAACCAGTTATTGGCTTTCCTCTTTGGATGTTATCGGAATTTTAAAAATTTCAAATCCAAGTTGATTTTCCTTTCCCAGTTATGTATCTGTTTGAAACCTTTGAGGTAACTTCACTGTCAACTAGCCCGGTTTTATAAAGAACATCTGGTGCCATCAAAGTCTTTCATCATGTGTCTTCCCCCCTTCAAATTTCATAACCCCTGGATCAGCATCAGTGATTCTTCTTTTTAATAGTAGTCTGTAATGTTATCAACACACAGTAAATGTTATGGTCTATGCAATGGACAAAAAGGATCGCCAGGTATACGAGGAGGGGAAATATATCCAGGACTAGGTGAAGCATCTGGGGGGAAAGTTATGAACATTTATTAGACATAACTGAATTGCTCATTGGTTTGGGGATGGTTGGGTTGTGTGGGTGGCTCAGGACCGCAGTCTCAAGGATCACCAAAGTCAATTGGCATATCACAGTTCACAAAAACAATATTCTGTAGCATAGGTGTCAAATTTATTTGGCCCACTTCCCTTTACAGACAAAAACAGACTCAATGCCCCCCTGACAATTGCACACATTGTGCTACCAGCCATAATCCAGATCAAGTGTAACATTGTCTTTGCAGTCCCCTGGAATCTTCCTGCACCTCCAGGGAGTGATAGTGATATTATTCTACATTTTGGTTTGGTGAGTAGCAAGTGGGGCCTTAAAATCTCATGAGTGATCATTGAAGTGCAAGTAATGGTCTCTTCCTATCTGGAGGAAAGAGGAGTGATGAAAATCAAAGACACATTGAAACAATTAGTCCAATGGACTAATAGACTGTGCAAGCATCAATCTCCACAACCCTGAGAAGAACTAGGTAGATTCCAGCTACCACCACCAACTGCTCTGAAAGGGATTCTATTAAAAGGTCCTGTATAAGGTGGAAGAAACATGTGAAATAGAACAAAGAAACCAAGATAACTGGTCAGATAGAGAGTAATGGAACCCTAGGCCATGACATTTGGTCATCCTTAATTCTAGAAGTGAATTCACCCACATTGCTCAATTTTCAACCAAGAAATCGATAGTTCACTAAGGGGGACAATAGCATTAATGAAGTATGCATACCTTAGAGCAAACAGTCATATGAAATTAAAAAGGCAGCATTTACAAATAATGAAAGTTCAGAAGTTTGGGAACAAAGACGTAATGGAAACAGGAAACCCAGAAAAGAGGGGAATACATGTTACATTGCAGCGGCTACAATGAAGGAGTTGAAACAAAATGTGTATGATTTTTTTTAATATAAAACTGATGCTCTTCTCTCCAAACTTTAACTCAATTCTTAATAATAAGTAAAAAACCCAAACAAACAAAACAACAACAAAAAACCCACTTCATCTAATTTTAAGGACATTAAAGGCTTTAGGGCAAGTGTCTGGGCCCAATCTCTTTCTAAAGTCCTGGTTCATTTCAGATCCTTCTGTACAGAGCCAGAAAAGAGGAGCCTAATTTTTTATAGAGCATTGGATTTTCTACAATTCTACAATTCTACATAACTCTTAAAATATTTTATCGGGGGGGGGGGCGTGAATCTTACAGCTCTTCTAACATTCCATACATCAATTGTATCAGGAATATTTGTACATATGTTGCCATCATCATTTCAAAAGCATTTTCGACTTGAGCTCTTAGTATCAGCTCCTCTTTCCCTCCTCTCTCCCCAACTCTTCCACTCTCAGGAATTCTTATCAATTATGTGTTGTTATTATGATTTCGCATCTTATACTGCCTCCCTCCACTCACATTTCTGTTATTCATCCTCTTCAGAGGGGAGGGCTATATATCCAATCTTGTGATGGGCACCGCTTTTCACACCCTGCCCCTTCACTGACCACCCCCTTACCCTCATGATATCGCTACTTACATTACTGTTCCTGAGAGGTTTATCTTTCCTAAATTTCATGTGTCCAGAACTCTTACCTTTACCAATGTGTGTTCTTTGCTCTAGCCAGATTTGTAGTATAGAACTGGGTCATGGTTGGGGGCAGGGGTGGAGGAAGTATTTAGCAACAAGAGGAATGATGTGTGATTCATCGGTGTGATAATACACCTTGGTTAAATCATCCCTTCCTTATACCACTTCTGTGGGGGGATATCAGTTGTCTACAGATGGGCTTTGTCTCTACACTCCACACCCTCTTTCACGTTGATGTAGATGTTTGCTTTTGATCTTTTGATACTTGTTGTCTGATCCCTCTGTGATACTTCATGATCACACAGGCTTGTGTGCTTCTTCCAAATGGGCTTGTTTTCCTGCTAGATGGCCGCTTGATTGCCTTCAAGTCTTTAAGACCCCCAGACAATTTTAACTTTTGATAGCCAGGCACCATCTGGTCTCTTCACCATTTTTACTTATCCATCTTATGCAACCACTTTGCCTTCAGCAATTGTGTCAGGAAGGTGAGTATCAAAGAGCACCAGGCTATCAGAACAAAGTGTTTTTGTGTTAAAGGAGGCTTTGAGGATAGGCCCAAAGTTCATCTGCTATCTTAATACTTATCACATAAATATATGTACATTTCCTTTATCCCTTTCACTATATATTTACATATATACATGCCTATTGCTATAAATAACTTTTGCTTCTTACTACTTTCCTCTATTTCCTTTCACCTTCCTGCTATTCCACTATCATGCTCACTCTCCTTCTGTTCTAAGTATTTCCTTTCAGATACATTGCTCTTGATCAAGCATTATATGCCTTTCTCACCCAGTTTTAGATCTCTTGTTGTTCCCTTATCTCAAGTTTATTGGCTCCCCACTCCCCCTTTTCACCTCTCCCATGTCCCCCTGGAACCACCTGTAGTTCTCTTTTCAGGTTATATAGAGAGACATAGGGCAAAATAAAAACAAACCAAGCATAATAAAACAGATGAGCAAACAAAACAGAGCAAGAGCAGGTCTGTCTCCTGACCCCTATGTATGTTTTCCAATCAAGTCTGATGAGTTGTTAAGCCCTGTCCCACAACTCAGAAATCTACTTTCAGGATTCCTCGGGTAGTAGATTAGTTTGTTCCCCTTGCTGTTTGTTGCACTCTCTTTGAGTTTCACCACCACACTGTGCATAGGGCAGACCTGCCACACTTTCTGCACAAGGTCTCCAATGCGGTCCCTCATAGCACTATTGGTAAGTAAGGGAATGTCATGTCTCATGGTGGGGCCAGACCTACGGTGCTCTCTATGCACCAGCTACTCTGAGCAGGGATGTCTTTCCTAGGAATTACTGGTATCTCTCGCTCCCCTCCCTCCCTCCATCTTAGTTTTCTCCTGTGTTGCCTGGACAGACTGGCCTCTCTCCCTGAGCTATAGCTTCAGTGTTCTCCTCTGTATTGCCTTCTTCTGGGAAGGGGGTCAACATAGCTCAGCATGGGTCTGAATGTGTTGTTTTAATAGTAGTCACAGAAGAAAGTGGGTGCAGCCACATACTTATCTTGAAGGAAATATTGTTTGGCTTTTTCATAGAGTGGATCTCGGTTAATCTGTGATCCTGGATAGAGATGAAAGGTGCGAAGATCTGATGTGAACAAATGATTTGCAATAGCTGTTTCTTGGTCTGCTCCTAAGCTGCTTCGCTTGCCCAAGAGCTGGAAGAAACAGAGCAGATAAGCCTACGAAGAGAAAGGGAAAATGTTAGAGTATTGAGAGGACAGCAGAAAGGAAACCCAAGTGACCAGAATAACAAAGAAAACATAGATAAAAGAAGTAAATTAGATTTATACAGTCAGCATGAGGGCCATTCTTTAAATCGTAAGCCAGCCAAAACCTAGTTCCTGTCAAATCATGATGTCTTCATGACTCTCAGGGTAGAACTGTGCTCCTGAGTGCTTTCAATGGCTCTTTCTTCTTGTTCTTCAGAAGGAGAGCTCGAAACCTGTCTTAAAAATTATCTCTGGATAGACTCAAACCTTTAGCTTTTGGTTAGCAGCCAAGCATGTTAATCTTCTGTACCACTCCTGGACTTCAGAAGGGTCTACCAGATTCTATCCTGAAAATTATGTCTGTTAAGAGAGACAAGTGAACACCTGATAATTTTCTGAGCTTTGGGCAATTCTTTGGATAGCTGACTTGAAAGTGAAAGGGCATTTACTTAAACCTCAGAGTAAAGTAAGCAACTGTGATATAAGACTTTTTAATATGTCCTTTAATATAGTGATTGATAATTAAACAGATTACTTAACATTTTTTTCAAAACACCCAGAACTTTATTGTTTCTCTAATCATGGAATTGAAATATGCTTATTATAAAAATTGAACAATATGATCAAGCATAAATATGTCAATTTGAAGACTAATGTGTGTCTGACCCAAGCTATGGTATTTTAATTACCTTATATTCATGCAAACCTTGACAATGAATAAGGAAGAATGAAAAAGAGTCAATGTCTTTGGGTTATGGTGTTGGTGAAGAATACTGAATATGCCATGGACTGCCAGAAGAATGAACAAACCTGCATTGGGAGGCTACGGCCATAATGTACCTTAGAAGAAACTTCATCTCATATACTTGGGGTGTGTTACCAAAAAGGGACCAATCCCTGAAGAAGGATGTCAAGCTTAGGAAAAGCCTTAATGAGAATAATTAACACAATGACTGAAAAAAATGTGAGGACAGTGTAGGGATGAGCAGTAGGAGTGGAGACCTGAAACCCATCTGTAGACAAGGACTTGAAGCACTCGCTGTTGAAGATTAAGGATCACATGGATGTCCAGCAACTTCCCAAAGGGATGAAATGTTGACAGTGGTTCTCAGCCTGCGGGCCAGGACCCCTTTGGGGATTGAAAACCTCTTTCGCTGGGGTCACCTAAGACCAGCACACCTTAGTCTCCTGCCCTATGCACCTTACTCACCTGATCTTTCTCTGTGCATCTTCTTCTAGTTTTCATGAATAAAGAGGGACTGAAAGGACAGTGATTTGATGATGTCGAAGAGGTGAAGAAAAAAATGAGGGAGGTACTGCAATCCATCCAAACAGATGAATTTGAAAAATGTTTTCAAGAATTGAATTTCAAGAATTGATTTGACAAATGTATTAAGTTCATGGAGAGTACTTTGAAAGTGATAAGGTCATTTTATAAAAAATTTAAATACTTAGTTTTGGGGGGAATTCTGTGTTTTGGGGGATACTCCCTCATATCTTGAGAAATACGCCAAAGACATTGCTGACCTACAAAAGCTCTGGACTTATAGCTGGTCTCTCAAAAGAGGCAGACTTCTTCTCTCCCAGTATCTGTGGAGTTCTGGAGGAAAAAATATCCCTAATAGCCCTATAAGGACTTTGTATCCACACTTAATGATTCACTCTAGCTACTGATGTGAGGGACTCTAATGGCCAATGATTATTCTTGGGAAAGCACATTAAAGATTTACTTTTGAACAGATCAGCCTTTCTTGATGAGGTGACAATTCTTTCCTTCCTTGAGACATGGAAATAGGGATGGAATCCTTTCTCAAATTGAGTCTTTTCTCTGGGAACGTACAATTGGGTGCAGCCCTCTGATCTTGTCTTCGACCCTCGTCAGTAGCATCTTTTCTCAGTGGAGGTCATAATTCCGTGCTGCGCACATCCTCTGTCTTCCTTAGAATGCCCCTCAGCCTAGCAAAATCTGAATCCCAGATGATGGACACAGAGTCCAAACAAAAGTTAATTTTTCATGTTTTGCCCATGGCCCTCAGATGATTACCTGCTTGTAGAGCTTAATTTGTAAAGCACATTACAAATGATGCTGATGTCATACAAAGAATCAGATGACAGAGCTGGACCTTGAGCTGTTTCAGTAGCAGTGATTAAATGTTCTACATACAGCAAAAGCTCCCTGAAGCACTATTAATATCATTGTGACAATCATTTAGAGATTAAGAATCACCATATTTAGTCTGTTTTCCCAAAACTCCAAGAGGCACAGAGGCATTAGTTGGTTTAATATCTCAAGAGGGCTCCAAATAGTTGTTGGTGGGACACTAATTTTTTTCAGGCCTCAAGGATCTAAAAGTATGTTAACTGAATCAATTTGGTACTCGATTATCCTTTGAGAAAATGAACAACACAAGCTTCTTGGGAGTTTCTTCCTTTGCCACTGGCTATCCATTTGTCATCTCTTTCTTATTCTCTAGACTTCAAGGCTTACAAAGTAGCAGCAGGGAATTTTTTTTTTGCTGTATTTTACATTTTTTTACCAAATAGTCATTTGAAGTGTAATTATTATATTATGGCAACTCTGGAAAAATGGTATGGGCATTTTTTATTGCTGTCTTGTCTAATTTTTGAACTAGAAGAAATTTTTCCTACACATCTCAAAGGAAAAGTTGCCTCACAACATTGAAAAATGTATATTTACTCTTTCTCTGAACTCTTTCTGGATCAACTCTGGAAAATTTAGATCACAGGTCCTTCTGTTTAGTTATGTAAATGAAATAGGGGGAGAAAAAGGAAAACTGGACTTGGATACCATGCTTGTCCTATAACCACTGACCCCAACCGCCACCCAGAGTTGTGTCTTTATACCGAATTGCTTTACAATAGACCATGCATCACTCCTATCCTGTGTTCCTTAGTATATGGAATACATAGTCATCGAATTCCTCCTTTTCCATTCTCTTCTGTGACAGTTCAAGAAGTTAAGCAGTATCTTTAGCTAGTCTCTCTTCTCCTTGGGGGAACACTTTCCAGTCCTTTTAATATCCCCTTCCTTAACAATTCAAACAACTTCTCTTGCCAAGGTATGACAGGGTGACTTGGAAGGCCAACTGCTTCCGTAAAATGATCCAACTTTTGGATGATGATCCAAAATGCTTCATCGTGGGAACCAACAATGTGGGCTCCACCAGACACAGCAGACCTGCCTGTTTCATGGTGACAAGGCTGAGGTGTTAAAGGGAATCTTGGTGCTTGATGCACACAGCTATCCACGAGCACCTGGGGAACAACCCAGCTCTGGGGAGACTGTTGTTTCCTATCTGAGGGAATGTGGGCTTCGTGTGTGCCACATGCTACTGACCAACAAGTTGCCAGCTGCCACCCGTGCTGACACCATTGCCCTGTGTGAGGTGACCGTACTGGCCCAGAACACGGGCCTGGGTCCCCAAAAGATCCCCTTATTCCAGGCTTCAGGCATCACCATGAAGATCCCCAGAGGCACCATTGCCATCCTGAGTGACGTACAGCTGATCAAGACAGGAGACAAAGTGGGGGCCAGTGAAGCCACCTTGAGGAACACGCCCCCTTCGCCTTCGCCTTCTGGCTGACCATTCAGCAGATGCTCATCAACATGAGGGTGCTTGACCTCACAGTGGAGGCGTAGGACCCGAGCTTGCTGGAGGGTGTCACCGATGTTGCCAGGTGTGCCTGCAGATTGGCTGTCCCACTGTTGCCTCCATTCAATCATCATTGGGTACGAGGCGGTCTTGGCTTTGTCTGTGGAGACTGACTCCACCTCCCAGGGGCCGAAAAGCTCAAGGCCTTCTGGGCCAATCCATCTGCGTTTGTGGCTGCTGCCTGGGTGGCTGCCACCCAACTACAACTGCTCTTGTTATTTCAGCCTGGCCAAACAGGAAGTAAAGCAGGAGTCTGAAGAATCAGTTGAGAACACGGGATTTGGTCTCTTTGACTAGTCACACACACACACACACACACACACACACACAACCAAAATAGCCGAACTTATCTATGAAACAAGGTAATAAAAGCTTAGTTCTCTTAGAAAACCCCAATCAACCAACCGATTTTGTGAGAGATTACGTGTGTGACTCTTGTGCTGTCGTATCGTCTTGTGCTATGAAGACTTTGAGCCAAACTACCTGAGTTCAAATCCCATCTCTGCTAC
Source organism: Nesogale talazaci (assembly GCA_004026705.1). Classification (NCBI taxonomy): domain Eukaryota; kingdom Metazoa; phylum Chordata; class Mammalia; order Afrosoricida; family Tenrecidae; genus Nesogale; species Nesogale talazaci. The sequence goes on from PVJH01007770.1 coordinate 20,045, forward strand.
TTTTGTATATTTGTTCCTCATTTTCTGTTGAGCCTATAAAATCGTGAATTTATATGAGCTAATATATGTAAAGCATGTAAAACTGTGCAAGACAAACACCACAAAGAAAGGGTAAAAGCCATAGTTGTTATGATTACCGTGATCCTAGACTCTCAGGATCTTTGGATCTCCAAGAAAGAGGTAGGAGAGCATCGTAGTGATAGATGAATCAATGAAGAATGATGAGCTGCCCTGCGAGATGGAGTGCAGCTTTTGGTACATTAACCAAGATAGAAAATGGGGTTCCTTCCTCCAAGATTCGATAAGAACACAAGAGTCAAACAGCAATATTAAGGGGCATTGCAAACAATATATTTAAACTGGATTTAATTATCAACAGATGAGTGGAGGTAAGAGCTGGGAGGAGAGATCACATTGCGTTGCAGGGTGGGTGGAATATATAATGCAGCAGATGTAGACTGACCTGGTCTTGAACAATAGAAAGTATTTGCACAGATGAAAAAGAGGTTTCCAGTTGAGCAATAATATACTGTATCTACAAAGATATAGTACATACATGTGACTATCATGATAGTTTCAAGAGTTTGTGTAAAAGAGGAATGGTGGAAGAGTTTTGGAACTTCGGAGAGTCCTGCAGATAGAAGGGAAAAAATGGACAAACCATGTAAGTCCAACGGAAAAAACTTTGGAAAGAAAAACAACTTGCTGACAGCTGCATTCATATAGATTTAACCCATTGAGTGTACAGGGGACCGTATGTTTCATGCTCTTAATTTATCTGAGTTTTTCCTCCTTGTTAGATTCTGTTGAAATATTTCTGTTAAGAATACTGTCATATTGGCATCATATCAGGATGTCAGAACTGAGTGGCACTACATCTGGTCACTTGGTTACGAGGAAGGTGTCATATCTTCCGATCGAAAGGAACCCACATACCTGTATAATTATCATGCTCCCTGGGGGGGGTGTGTGAAACTTGGCATACTCGTTCCAGCAGAGATGATAGGTTCACTATATATATATATATATATATATATATATATTTAAAAGGCCCAACTTATTGCATACTAGAAAATCACTGCTTCTAGGACCCACAGGAGATTAAGAAAAGGCACCTACTATTGTGGAACATATATTTTAGTGGGTTCTAGCCTCTCAACTCAAGTGGATGCTGAAACTATTAGGTGTGAGGTGGTTGGAGAACAAGAGCTTAGTGGTATCTCAGAGTCTCACCTCAAACAAAACCAACACCAACCCCTTTGCCTTCAAGTTAGAAAGCATAACTGCTCCATGTGGTTTTGTTAGCGGTAATTTTGACAGACACCCATCACCAGAACTTTCTTCCATGGCATTGTTGGGTGGGTTCAAGCTGAGTGTTAGGTTGCTGGCTCCTGCCAAGTTTCACACACACTATCCCCCACCCGCCGCAGGAAGCATGCTACTTACGAAGGTATGTGGTTTCCTTTCAATAGGACACCCAAGTGACCAGATGTAGCGTCACTGAGTTCAGACATCCTGATATGGTGCCAACATGACAGAGGATTCTTAACAGAAATATTTCAACAGAATCCAACAATGAGAAAAGGATCAGATAAATGTATGAAACATCCTACAAAACAGATTCAGCTGGATTCCTATAAATGCAAAGTGTCATGGAAAATAAATGAACAAGATCAGGAACGTGTTGTTTAGAGCAGAAAAGGTATTTCCAAATCTCTTGGCACAAACAAGCGAGTGCCTGCCAGCACCGCACCCGTTTGTTGAAACATTTTGATTGCTATCCCACCTATTCCTGGGTCTTGCTTTTTGCTATTGCCTTCAGTGAAGCCTGGATTTCTTCCTTCTGAACTTTCAGTTCTTGATCACGTGCCATCTCCTGCAAAAGCTGAACACTAACCAGCTTGTAGAGCCTTTTGTAGAATCTGTTCTGACATCGATTTCGCCCTTTTCTTTATTTCCTGTATTTCTAATGACCTTTAAGTTTTCTCCAATATGAGGTTCTTCCTATCACTCCACAACATATCTTGTCTTCAATCATCAGTGCTTAATTCATCTAATAATCTTGAGATGGTCTAAAAATTCAGGTAGACTATATTTCAGGTCTACTTAAGCTTCCAGGGCCATGTTTTAATTTCTTGCTTGTTTGTTTCAACTTGAACTCACATGTGATGATCGCTCTTTTGCTGCACTTTTTCTTTCCCCTTTTCTTGACTGAGAATACTGAGTTCCTCCATAACCTTCTTTCATAGATGTAATTGATTTTATTCTTATATTCCCCTGAGGTCTGCATAGGATAGTTGGTATTTTTGTGGCTGGAAAAAGGTATTGAAATGAAAAAGTCACTGGTCATGTGATCTCAATAGTATTTCTATCAAAGTCATGTATTTCCTTCTTCAAATTCCAATCACCAGTAATCATTTTGGTTGATGGTTTGAGCAATTTCCACTGCAAAAGTGGATGCACACCTTCCATTTCTTCATCTTTGGCATGAGTAGTTTGTGCATGAATTTGAATAAGCAAGTGTATGTATATTATCCTATCCTATCCTAGTCTATCCTATCCCTGGCAGTGTTTTATTTCAGAATGGATCTAGCAACCTCCCCTATATCCTGGAAGAGATCCATATTCATACTCATTTAGAAGAAAGGTGATATAACAGGCTGCAGAAATTATTAAGTCATATTAATATTAAATAATTGCATGCAAGTCGATAACTATAAAAACTCCTGGAGCAGAATGTTCACATTGTCAGGAAATTACCAGATCAAATTCAATTCAGATTCAAAAGAGAACATGGAGCAATGATCATTGTTGTTCACATCAAATGGATCTTGACTTAAAGCTGAGAATAGCGAAAAGATGCTTAGTATATTTTGTTATGCAAGGACATTTACTATGCAAAGACACTCAAGTGTGTGGATCTTGACAATTAATGAATAGTATTATAAGGAATGAGCATACCAGAAAACTTCATTGTGTTCACCCAGAACCTGTGAAGAGACTAAGAAGCATTCATTTAAACAAAATGGTGAGGTTTAAAATCAGCAACGATTTTTGTCCTAGTTGTAGTCTTTGGCCATACTTCCTTAATCAGTATGATGAACACACTTCTTCAATCTGCATGAAGAAGAGCAAGATTGACAGAAGACTCATTAATAACCTGCCATAGGCAAACGCCTTCAGCCTTTGGGGTGAAAGAAATCTTCACTTCCTGGTGAAGATTAAACCCCTGCGAGCTTCACTAAGGATTTCATCTCCACATGAAGAAAACAAAAGTCCTCACCACTTGACCAATATACAACGTTACAACAAAGCGGGGGGATTATGGACAAGGATTTTTGTTTTCCTTGGATCTACACTCCACATTAATGGAAGAAGAATCCAGGAACTTCCCATATGGCATTGGGCAATTCTGCTGCAACAGACCTTTTTAAAGTGCTGCTGAAGAATATTGACTGTATACGATGGACTGCTAGAAGTAGTTGGATGTGCCTTAAAAGGAAGGGTGGTTGGACTTTGTTGGGACACACTGAACAGGAGTCTTCAGGACAAGGACATTGTATCTTGCTTGGTCACATAGATCAGAGAACGACACAGAACTTCAATGATGGGGATTTTCACAGTGACCCAAACAGTGAGCTCCAGCAGAGGAATGGTTGTGGCAGCTGGCACTGGGCAGGAAAGTGTTTTGTCCTGTTGTATGTGAGATCACTCTGAGGGAGGCCTGCCTACCCATGGCAGCAAAGCAGCACTGTACAAATGAAAGCCCAGGGTCCAAATAGAACCCTTTACCAATCTTGGTAAATAGTTCAGTTTTATTTTGAAGGCAAACATACCCATTCCTTTATGTGTTGTCTGCTTTCATGCTACCCGGCAGAGTTGAACAGTTGCAAAAACTCACCATCTGACCTAAATATTTCCTATCCAGCCCTTGACAGAGAATGCCTCCTGAAACTTGGGTGAAAACACTGTAATGAACAAATTTAGTGAGTAAACCTTGGTTAGTTCCTGGATCAGGAAGCAAAAGGAAAAAGGTTTATAAATATAATTTAGAATCAAGTGGATAAGTGTAAAGATTGAAAATCAGATGATGCTGTTTGATTCACATTATTATTGATTTAGTGGAATGATGATGTCTAAAAAGGTCCTTTTTAGGAGTGGAAGCTTGAAGTGCTTGGAGGTTGTATTGTGATCTCTCCAACTTACTTGCAAATGGTCTAGCCAGGCCTCTCTGTTTGGCTCAATCCCCCACCCCCAAAGGAAGAAAATAAATAAAATTATATGGAGCTAGAGCTAGTGGGGTAAAATGTTATGAGTTGGTCTAGCTGAGTGAAAGCTAATGAAAACATTGATTGTACTATTTTTCACTTCTCTGTAGATTTGAACGTTTTTAAAATGAAATGTGTAAAATTTTCTAAAATATTAGATCGTTGGAACACAACTGCAGGGCCATGCCCGCTTTCCCTCCTTCCCACCACCTTTCTGCACATTCCCTGGGAAGGAAGAAACGGTGGACTGGTTAGAAGTGGTATTGTCATCTGAAGGCAGCCCCAACTCTCCCTCCTTCCCACCACCTTTCTGCACATTCCCTGGGAAGGAAGAAACGGTGGACTGGTTAGAAATGGTATTGTCATCTGAAGGCAGCTCCAACTCTTCTCTTAGTAACTTGTAAATGTTGCCTGTCGTCTCCTTTGCACAGTAATTCCATCAAGCTGGTGAATCTCCTCTCCATATTTATCAGCACGTGGCTTACGGCGGCTGGGTTCATCCATTTGGTAAGTATCCTGAAAGAGCCCCTCACTCTTACTTTCCAGAAGCAAGGTCCACGGTTAGTGACTTCATTACCAGAAACTTCTTTCACTCGCTTCAAAGAAACTTTGGCCCAGCTGTAACATGCAGGGAAAGGGGAAGCAGCCGCACAACGGTCTGTTTTTCCAACACCTTTATCCCAAACTGCTTCCAAAGGGGGAGAGATATTCCAGTAATTAACCTGCCTATTCCAGTTCACCGGTTTTATTGCAGTGGGTTTTTGGTTTCTGTATGCAATAATTAGATTTCACCACAAGATGGCAGTACGTGCTCAGAAATTCTCAGAAGATGTCTGCGGAGAGGGTTGGCTTTTTGACCTACACCTCTTACTTTTTGAACCACAAATACAGATTCCTCATTTTCTCCTCATTTCCCCCATACAAAAAACCCACCATTGATTCGCTTGTACCATAAAACGGTTCATTCTTCTTACATGAATGATTCTTCAAAAGCCTTGGGACAAGCTGTTCTCACGTCTCAGAGTAGATTCCCCTCAGCCCCCCTTCCTTTAGAGGACATGTTGAAAGCATGTTTCACAGAAGACACGTTGGTGCAACTGGAACTCGCCCCGTCTAACCCTGGCACTTTGAAGACAGGGGCCTTTCCTCTGCTGAGTCGATGTCTCTTGGGGCTTGGGAGTTGCCTCTGAGTTGATTCCATGTGTGTGAGGTATATCACTCTGTTCCCTAGATTTTCAAGGATGTCAACTTCCCTTAGTCGATCACCAGGCTGCTCTCCAAAGCACCTGTGAGGGGATTTGAACCTTTCTAACTGGTGGCGGAGCACCCAATCCTTTACGTCACACTACGGCCCCTGCGTAAGGGGATTTTTTCAGTCATCCTTCAGAGGGACACAGGTTTGGGTTGATAGGTGGGAGGCACCGGTGGCTCCCCACCCAACCCTTTACAGCCACAGGATCCGTGTCTAAAGCCATGCTCCAATGAACCGTCCCAATTCTTGTAACCAGGTGCCAAGTGCTAAGAGCACACCGAGAGAGGCTATTGTGGTCTTACGGTGGCAGGTGACACAGACGTCTTATGGGAAGGCACATGTATGTTAGCAGGAAATCACCGCGAAAATGGCATGTTCAGGACAGACTTTGTTGTGTGTCCTGGAGAGAGTCTGTACGGACAGAGCTGGGTGGCAGCCGAGGGCGCTAGGGAATCCAGCCCGGCCACTCGCTCTCTCCGGGAGAATCTGTCTCCCAGTCAGAGGCAGTGTCTTTTCTGCCTACCTGACAAAGTGGTGAGCAGACCAAAGGTGAAGAGACAACGGGGAAGTGTTTTATAAAGTGTAAAGCAGGTCAGGGAAAACTGTTGCCCTTGAACCACACCTGGCCAGGTCCTTTCTTGTAGGCGCTGCTTCTCAGTAGTTTCAGAGCTCCAAGTGGCACGAGCAGTTAAGCGCAGCGCTAGAAGCTAAAGGGTTAGAGGGTTGAACCCACGCAGGGCTCCCTGGCTTCTGAACAGTTTTAGCCTGGAGGATTCTGTGGTGCACATGAACTTGGACCCAGAAGGTAGGCTGATTTCCGTGGGTTGGAATGACTTGGACGGTGATTGGTTTGTGGTTGCTTCCCGCCGTGATGGGACAGACCCACTGAAAAGAGGGCCCTTTTTATGCTCAGGCCCTTTACAGAAAACATTTGTAGGCCCTTTGTCTTGGGAAAAGTCTTTATCCTGAAGGATAAACTGTCCTGTGGACATTCTGCCAAGGACCCGCAGAAGGTGGTATATCTCTGAGAGAAGCCTGGAAGTCTGTTTGGGAGATGTAGCTGTCGCCTTCAGAACTCCAGCCCTGGAACCAGCTACCTCACATGGTTGTCAGGATGTGGCCTGCGAGCATTTCACACACGTCTGCGTCTGAGCTCTGTGAACTCATTTTTGCATTCCCTTTTCCTCCTGTCCCCTTGCTTTAGGTGGAGAATTCAGGGGACCCGTGGGAAAATTTCCAGAACAACCAGGCGCTGACGTACTGGGAATGTGTCTATTTACTCATGGTCACCATGTCCACCGTTGGCTATGGGGATGTTTATGCAAAAACGACACTCGGCCGCCTCTTCATGGTCTTCTTCATCCTCGGAGGCCTGGTAAAAACATTTTTTAATCACTGGTTGATGTCAGCATTAAAACTTTCTATTGTCCATTTCCTTACGGCGTGGCCATTTTGGATCATGTTCCTGTGTCAGAAATGAGTGTCTTCGTGTCACGATCTGGCGAAGTTAAGCACAAACAGGACGGTGATTTTTCTGCACAGCTTTTGGTGTCTTTTCCGAGACAGCCACTGAGCCGGGAGCAAACCTAATGGTCTAAAGAAAGTGATGTTATTTATAACTGAGAGTGTCTGGGGTCCTAGGACTCAGAACTGATATTTTGGGAGGACACTTACAGTGACCTGACCCGAGCAGATGCTACTTTGAAGGCAGTTGGTGGTTTCAGGAGTCCCCTTCCCCCTTGATGCTCCTCCCTAAACGTCCGGGGTCTCCTCTAGAGAACAGGGACCCACGGCAGAGGATGGGGACCTCACGGGGCTCATGCAGATGGACTTCACCCGTGAGCAGAGCGCAGTGTTGCAAGCAGTCATTTCCCTCAGGCAGCAACACATGAACTATTTCTTCACCCCTTTGTAAGCCAGAAAATTTCAATATTTGCTTTTCTGGTCTATGCGGATCTCTGCGGAACACCCCGGTGTCACTAGTGATATGCAATTTAAGGGCAGCTTCTGGCAACACATCAGTGGTTGCTGCATTGTGCCATTCAAAGCCGCTTGTTTGAAGTTTAGCTTTTGTTTTCGGCTGTCCGTGGGTGGTTAAAACCCTAAGTCGCACTCAACTTTCCCTCATGTACCCTGCACATGCATTTCTGTTTCTTAATGCATACATCTCTGTCCATTTTGTATGTATGTATGACATATATATTAAAATGCATATAAGGGTACATGTGGGTGGGCACACGAAGGCCAGCATCCGGGAGGTCCTGTAGATGAGCAGACCCAGGCCCCAAAGGGGAGGGCCCAGAAGTCGCCCCAGCCAAAGCCAGAGGTTTGTTGGACAAAACATGGCAGCTTTACTCCCTCCCCTGTTTTCCTTTCCTCCCCATGTCATCCCCCAAATGTACCTTTTGTGCTTTTTAGTAATTTTTGTTTTTAAGAGGTTTATTTTTTCAAAGTTTTGTTTTTTTGGTATCTATTGTCTTTCATAACTCAAAACACTGCTTCGCATTTGAGTTTTCACTTTTAAAAAGGCCTTCTTTCACGGTCATCAGCAATGGGTGTGTGAGTGTGTGAGTGTGCGTTTGGGTTTCCCAGCATGCACTGCTCCACGGTATTGCTCTTCAGAAAGAAGAGTCAAGGAATTTGTTCCTGTCTCACTGGCACGTTTCTCATGTGTTTTGTTTCCCCCCTTAAACTCCGTAGGCTGGCTAATGTTTTGTTGTGTCCTGAGTGTTTTCAGGCACTCGGCCCTGTTTGCGCGTGCGTTTGTTTGTTTGTTTGAACCATCAAACCTCTATACCTTCATAGTTCTAAGCCTTTGATGTTTTCAGATCCCAGTGTCCCCGCCCCTTTTTCTGAGAGGGTCACCCCCTTTCTCTGGCCTGCCTTTTTAGTGTCTCTTCTGTCTCCTATCTTCTCAGGCCATGTTTGCCAGCTACGTCCCTGAAATCATAGAGTTAATAGGAAACCGCAAGAAATACGGGGGCTCCTATAGTGCGGTTAGTGGAAGAAAGTAAGTATACCAGGAAGCTTTGTTGCTTCCACGGCGCTACAATTCTCTCTGCATGCTTTTTTTTTTTTTTTTGGCTCTTGTTTCTTTGTTTCATGCATGTAGGCAATGTTTGCCCGCTACGTACCTGAAATTGCTGCTCTCATCCTGAATCGGAATAAATTCGGCGGAACTTTTAACAAACATGGAGGCAGAAAGTAAGTCAGTGGCGTCAGGAAAGGTGTGGTGCCGTGACTTTCCAGAATCCTCCTGGCAGTGACACCTGAATCCATACCTAGCTTTTTTTTTTGGGGGGGGGGAGAGGGATTTTAGGGGGGAAGGGCCACTTTCTGCATGAGGTGTGTTTTCAAGGGTCACCCCCCAAAAAAATAAAAACAGGCATCCTTGGCTCACCTATGTAGGCGTGGCTCCTTCTCACAACCCGTTTTTGAGAGGAACGATAAATGAATCCCGAAAAGGAGGTTCATCTATAACTCAGCCCTTATTTTCTGTTTGGACTCCAAGCAAGTGGGATAAACTCATTCAGTGCCATCACATCGTATGACACACTAGTTAAATCCGGTCTTTCACCGTCATGTGCTGCCCATCCTCGGGTGCTCTGTGTATAATCATACCATGGGACACCCTTTAGGAAGGATGTCAGAGAGGGCAAAGACAGAACCTTTCTACTGTACAAACATTATGGCTATCAGAGAACCAATTGTTCTCTTTAGCCTGCAGGCACCCATCTCATCCTCAAAGAGACTGGTTGCTCTGTTGAAATTCCTCTGTATAAAAAAATATATTCTACTTGTGGGTTATCTGGGTACCTCAAGTCCCTTATGAGTATTTTGTTCAGCTTCTCTTATGGAAAGTTTCTTCCTGGAGTCCTTCCTTTTGGTCTCAGGGCACTTTAACAGCAGTGTCAATCTGTGAATCTAATACTGGTCAAAGGTTTTTCTCTGAAGTGTGTGGCAGAACTTAGCCTTCCCCGCCTGCTGGTCAAGGACTGTACCATCTCTAAAGAAGGCATTACAGAGGAAGCAACAAGCTTTGTTTTGTTTTTAGAGTGTTTTCTTAAATGGATTTGTTGTTGTTTATGAAGTGTAATTCACATACAGTAAAGCACTTACCTGTGTGTATACTCCATACTCACTTGTACGTCAAAATACAAAATGTTTTCATTACCCCAGAGGGCTCACGCCTGCTGCTAGCTGTTATGGGAGTGTCTATAGCCAGAACTGTTCTTTCCCTCAACTCACGCCCTCATTCCATGCTCCACACCAATTTATTTTTTAAATAAACCCTAGACTATCCAATTTTGTTTGTTTTGTAAGTCACACACAAAAATAGTCAGTGGCCTTCCATTGTCTTCAGTAGGCTGACAGGAGGCCATGCTGTGGGAAGCCAACCCTCCTCTCTTGTCAGGGATCCCGGTGCCTCCAGAGCTCAGGTGTCCAGAACTCTGCTTAGCAAATGAGTGGGTGGGAAAGGAGGCTCATTTTCTTAAACTACCCACAAGGCACCAGTTTCCTTTCAAAGGAACAAAGGGCCGTGTGCAAGAGGAAGCCAGTTGGCATCCTTTCAGTGGGGACAGCACACGTCTCCAATCTCCCACTAATGGAGTCCTCCTCCTCCTAGGATGTTAACAGTGCTGATGAGGGGAGGACCAAGCTGTTTGGATTTCTGGGCCATTGATTGGATCCAAAGACCCAATAAGTGCGGAGATATCCCTTGATAGTCTATCACATGCCAAGAGGAAAACAGCTTCTCTATTCATTCAAGCTTTAGGTTGGGGACAGGTCTCTGTAAAGGAGAAGGCACTCCAAGACTTTGGACTCTCTTTGTAGCCTTCCGACCCATTACCTAAGCTTGCGTCTCCTTATTCTGTTCCTAAAGAAGCAAATAAAATCAACGGTCTTAAAGTTTATGTTGAAAATATTCCTTGACTCTCCCTATAGGTAGTCCCCCAGTCTCACTTGGTCCATGTGGGTGGGCCTGGTAGCTGGCAGTTTTCATTGATTGGTGACCAGATGACGCCCTCGGGCTAGCGCTCGCTCACCGGTTCCTGGTCTGGTCCAGACATCTTTTCCACCCCACATGCTGCCGACCGCTTTCACATCACAGACTTCCGGCTGCTCTTGTTCTTGCTGCTTTTATCACTGCTTTAAGGCAGGCTTTCTCTCTCTTTGTTTCTTCCTATTATGAAAAGGCACATTTCGCTTTTAATGTTCCCTTTGGATTTCCCATGTTCCCCGACCCCTCGGACAAAGTAGTTTCTGTCATCAGTACCGGACTGTTCGCTTTCCTTTGCACATTGTTTCCTGGTTCAAGAGCTAATTATTAAGTAGTTTAAAGAAGCCCTTTGGTCACTTAGATCTTTCATCAGAAAATATAAGCCTGGGAAGGGAATGGTAATAAAGACCCATTAGCACCCTTTGTTTGATGTTGTTTTTCCAGTCAGTAGAACAAGATTGATGAAATGTTATGTTTGGCTAAAATTTTAGTTTTCATTTGGAATTCAGTGTTGAGAGAATGGGTTGTCAGAATCAATAAGTTTTCTTTTGCTTAGGATATGGGCATGTGGTAGTAATTAGCAATAGAAGGTCTTTAGTTGAGCAACCAAGCATGGATTTTGGCAGCAAACATAATGAGAAACTACAGTTGTTCTATTTCTAACGTCAGAAAGTTTCCAGATGAAATTAAATGCATTTGCAAAATGAAAGCAGCTAAACTTTGTTGAAAGATGGAGTTCAGACTCTTAAAATAGTGTGCCATGCTCCGCATTTTTGTCTATGCATAAGTCTATGTGCTACATTCATGGGCACATATTTTTCTCCCCAGGATTTAATCAAATAAATGTACAAGGAATAATTAGAATATGTACATACCAAAGGATTTGTCTATGTGTGCATATTTCATTTAAAAGCAACCCAACAATACATTAATTTGTCAGAGAACTTAAGGTAACTGTAATCCAAAACCACAGATCATTTAGAATTAAAAATGTATAGCTATACATATATACATATATATGTAGAATTAGGTAGAGGAACTGAGAGTTTCCTTTATATAACCTTCAAATTCAGGACACTAGAGACTATAAAGGAATCCTGATGCCCTACTGAGTTATATGGTAGTCCGCTGAACGTAAGGTCAGCAGTTCAAACTCATTATCCACTCCAAGGGAGAAAGGTGGGGTTTTCTGTTCCTCTAAAGATGTACAGTCTCAGAAACACACAAGGTACTAGGGCAGTTCTACCATGTCCTTAGGGGTGCTCTGAGTGAGAATTAACTAGATGTCAGTGAGTTTTTTGAGGTTTGAAGAACTATAAAGATTTCATCGACACTTAATTTTTATGTGTGGAAATTATTCTTGAAACATTTGCAGAAAGGTCTTCAAGATCAATACATTGTCAAGGCCTAGTGTGATTCTCATGAGCACCTTTATCAATATTCCATTCCTGACTTCCTACAGGACATCTCAAGACAGTGATAGATGTGGGTGCACATGTATACGCTAACTCTTATTTAATGTAATGGTGTACTGGAGGTCCTAAGAATAATAGAGGTTTCCATGTGCAAATCCCTGGTTGGTGAAAACTGTTCAAATCTCTCAGGGGCTCACCCAAAGATGGAAGGTTGGAATCTCCCCAGAAGAACCTCAAGAGACAACTCTGGGAAAAGCTGAGTTCTCCTCTGACACGGGGAGCCTTTAGTTGGCCCGGATGACACTTGTTTGGTTCCAGTATCAAAAACCAAGGGTTCATTGTAAAACCAAGGCAGGGGATCTCTCTGAATTGGAGGTGTCGTGGACAAGGAGTCTATTAGGCTTGGATTTCTTCAAAAGTGTCGTCTCTTCTGCAGCCCAGTCTCCCTCACCTGCTCATCGCAGTGGGATAAAAGTGTAGCTCTTGTGACCTCTGTGGTCCCCCGCTGACTCCCCTTTGTCCCAGAGTCTCTTGCAGCTCTCCCAAGACATGTCCTCTGAGTGTGACTCTGTGTACTCCTGGATCATGTATGAGAATGGAAAAGATCAGGCTCTGAAATCACATGGCCAGGTGCCATGGAAAGTAATTGACCAAAGAGAAAATCTTTCCACCTTTAACATGCTTGTCGGAAGGGGTGGGACTTGGAATTCATATGGAATTTGTACTGCCTGTGACTGGACTTTTTGACCTGCAACTCAGACAGTCCTGGGTCAAGTGGTTGCCACAAGTGAGAATGATATGAATTTAAATTATCCCTTCTGTAGACAGTGGGGTATCTGCTCACAGAGGGGTCCCAGGGAAATGATGAGTCAATCAGTGCCTTCTGTGAGAACAGTGGGAGGTCAAGTATGCACCTGGGGATGTTTAACTTGCTCTGGGATATCAATAGGCTTATTTCTTCCAAGCACCCTGTCTAGAACCTCCCCCTCTCCTCCTTTTCACAGCAAAATCGGCTAACAGGGTTCAGGCAGTAGGAAGACTGGGAATTGAGAAAAGGCACCCATTGACTGTTGCCAGTGCTTCAGCCCAAGGCCTTGATGACAGAGGAGGTCAAGGGCAACAGTTGGACCAAGGTCAAGCCAGAAGAAGAGAGCTGAGGATGCTGAGCAGCATGGCCTAGCTTCCCAAAGACCTAGAGACCCTCTTCATGGAAGGGAATGCTTGTAACCATTGTCACCTTGCCACTGCTTCGTTAATGTGCACAACAGTCAGATGATAGCTTTGTTACCCCGTCATTGTCAATGCAAAAGGTTTCAGAAGGAGATAGTCAAAAATCAAGGACCCCAACTACAAATGATAACAGGTGCTGGAAAAATGAAACGAAACAAAACAAAAACCCAGACAAAGTCTGTGATAGAAAATACAGGGTTATTCACATTATATTAAGTAGTTCAAGAAGGTTACATCTTGAGAAGGTAATGTTAAAACTTTCTTAGTGACTATTTAACCCAACTAGTGTTACCTTCTTACCTGAGAAAAGCTAAAACCCAAGGTTAGTGTTAAATGGGGCAATACCTCTCCCCCTACCCCAAAGGCCCTAGAGCAATCCAGAGGGTCTGCAAAAGCAGATTCCAACACTTTATCCTGGATTATGGCATATAGGTAAACATTTTTAATTGTCAGGGGGTGCTATATTTGAGGGATTTTTCCCCCTGAAAAATGGTAGTTAAGGTAAATGAGTCTGGGGACCTATGTGTTATAATTTCAAATTCACACATATGAACTCCTCTGACAACTATTAGTCTTTAATTCTAACTGCAAAAGAGTAAAATGATTTTCCTCTCAGGTACTAACTTGTCTGCACTTAACTCTCCACTGACTTATCAAGGAAGGGTACCCCATTTGCCTTTCCAGGTTCCTGATTTCCCTGTCTTTCCTCATCAGAAACAGAAGTCTCCTATTTTCACTTGCCTACTTTGCTTCTTCCAAAGGCCATTTCTTGCCTGTCTTCTACCAGCATGATATTCAACTCCATTTTCTCCGTTACTCTTGGAACTTTTGGTCTCCCTAGGTTCAAGAATATTTAAAAAAATTGGATATTGAAGCAATCTGCTAAGCTAGAGCGTGGATTCTCCTCTACAAAAACTCATTTAATTTATCCCTCTCCCCCCATATGATAATTTCCATATAAGATCCTCCCCAAAAGAAAAATGAAAATGTATCATGTCTCTCATTCATTTCACATATGTTTACTGAGGGCTTACCACCCAGTAAACACTGGGGATATCCACAGTTCTAGACACCCATGAAAATGAACACATATGCTACATCTTTCCTTAGCTATATATTATATTTTTTGGCTACCTAAGTATATGGGAAATTCAACTTGGAAATTATTTAAACTTCCCCTCAGAATCAATTCCATGGCAATGAGTTTGGTTGTTTTTATCCTAGTTCCAGAGGTGACAGTGTTCCTAAAATAATTCTTTTTAGTCCCTTCTCTTTCTGAGAAAGCTTGGCCTTTAGCACTTGGGAATAGGATTCAGGGTGACCTCGTGGGTTGTTGACTTGGGCCTGAGTACTCTGGGGCCCTTTCCTTCCTGTTTACATGTATCTCAAACACCACTCACTTCTCCGTGTGCTGGAAGGGACAGACTACTCTCACGAGGGATGTTTTCTATGAGATGTCATTTATGATTTCTATATCACAGACATTCTGTTAATCCTCCAAAGACATCACTCAGATATAAATGTGAATGAAGCTTTGCATTTTACACAAACTCTGGTTCTTTGTCAAATAAGCCATTAAGCTGTCTCCTTGCATGGCCCATGTGACTCCATAGCCTGAACTCCCCAGCAATTTCTTCAGATTCCTAAATTTTAAAAGCCATAAATTAACAAATCGTCAACATATCACCAGGAAGGATCATCTGGTAGTGATTCTAGTCAGAAGGAAACACAGGCCTCAATAACTGATCTTCACAAAGATATGAAGAACTGTAGACAGACAGATACAGTAAATAGGAAGACAAACAGATAATTCAAGTTGACAGACCATCTTGAACTGATTAGGCATTCTGCTTTGATTAGCAGTAAACTTTGTAGGACAACCCCCCCACCCACAATTGGCCTAATACCTTGGAAAAATGACCCTTTGACTGCTTCTGAAATTTAGTACAGAGGGGCAGATACTAAGAGCAAGTGTCATTAGACACTGTATCGTATAATGTAATAATGCCAGATATTCCTTTCTGACAAGAGGGGTCTGTCTTGTTGGGTGTGGATGTGGGCAATTCTTTCTTGGCATCTGTTTTGAATTCCTCTAAGCCACATCTTCAGTCCCTTTCAAACTTGAAGTTCTATTTAAAGAAACTTGGATGCATATTAAATCAATTTCCTGATAACACTAATGGAATAAAGACTCAACCCCTCCTCTCCTCTCCCCTGCTGTCTCTCTACTTTCCACACACTTACCCAAATGTTCCAGCTATTGTTCTGAAAACAAGAATAGAAATGTAGGTGGGAGATCCATTGCATACCTTTAAAAAACTGAGAGAAAAAAGTCATAGTCTTTTTCTCTAGTCAAAGTCATAGCAAAAGTTTAGTCTTTTGCTCTCAAATGTTCATACTTACATAAAAATTCTTTCTGAATATGGTTTTTCTAATTATAATCTCAGATGATTGTTTCTGCTCATCATATTTGATGGGTAAATTCTTACTGGCAGATTCAGAATCAAAAGAACAGATGAGAACACCAAAGATGAAGTCCCATCATGCTTCCTGTCTTTCTGGTGTGCCATTCATTCTGAAAGAAGTCTTTCTGGAGCTGAACATAGCTTTTCTAGTAGATTCTGTGTTCATTCCATTGCTACTGCCATCACACACTGAATATAAACTAGGAAACTTTCTAACTGCCTAAATCTGAGGTCTATTTTTGTTTAAACAATACAGGGCCTGATGCAGGATGAAACTCATGGATATCAGAATCTGCTGCTAAACAAAAAAAAAAGAGAGAGAGAGAGAGAAACTGCTGCTAGAGGGACCACATGTCTATATTTGCAGCCTTAGTAATGGGGCCACTTAACCTTTTCATGATGTTGACGAACATTGGTCTGCTACATCTCCGCAACCCCCGGGGATCTTCCTCTCCTCTTTTTGGTTGCTTCTTCAATAAGAGAACATGGCCAGGGCTCAGGCAGAGATTCATCTGATCTCTGTGTGTTTTTATGACCTTAGCCACCAATATCAATATGAAAATGCTGGTTAGCATATAGGCCAGCTTTAGGAAACTCTTCCTCTCTGTGTCTCAGTGTCTCATGACACCTCTCTCTAACCATGGAGGGAAGGGAAAAGAAGAAACCAAGGCACACAAAGATCAGTCTCGCCATTGGAGCTGAAGGCAGAATCAAGGGAGAATGGTTACAAGCAAAGTAACAGCTCTTGATTTTGAATTTTTTCACAGAGGAAGTGAGGAGTGCCAGCTTTGTTTTTGCAAAGCAAGTCTCACTTCTGTCCCTCACACCCTCATAGGGCATGTGTCATCATTCAAAGCACATGCTGTTGGACGTGACTCTCCCATGGCAGCAGAGTTGGAGCATGCTCACCTTCTCCCTCAACCACACGTAGGGGTATTTCCCCAGCTCACACACGCTGCTAAGTATTTACTGGAAGTAGAACCCACATGCTTGCATGTGACTCATGAGGTTTTCTGCATCTGTTATAAACATGCAGCAGAGATAGTGGGGGGGTGCATAATATGCCCCATGAAGGTTTGAAAGGTATGGAAATGGAGCAGAACTCATAGTAGCATGAACATATCTCATTCCCCTCCCTAAGCTCTCTGAGTCCTTTTCCCAGGGGGCATGATTGAACGCATGGGTCTTTAGGTATACAAGGTCCATTGGATGATGTGAATTATGAAAAGCTTTTAGCAATTCCTCTAAAATGCGTGCCAGCTTCATGATAATTGCATACCTTCATGATCTTATGAAAAAAAATTACAAAGAGAGGATTGTTCTGCTATACGATTCAATTTCTACTTGGCTGCCACTGGCTCCTTGTGTGATTCTAGTGGGTTAAAGAGTCGGTTCGGTCCTAGGCCAGCAGCAACTATACCTTCTTGGTTATCCTTTTAACTGCAGCCTCCAGCACAGCCCCTGGCACATGGTAGGGGTTCCAATTACTGCTTGTCGAACACGCCTTTTACAGGAGAGATGGAGCACTGGTGGGTAGTGGTTACACATTGGGCTCCCCTTGTCAGCATGTCAAAAGTCCCAGCAGCTCTGTGGGAAAACTACTGGACCGTCTACTCCCATGACCAGTTATCGTCTTGGAAACCCACAAGGGTATTGCTATGAATCAGGATTGACTGGATGGTAGTGTGTGTGTGTGTGTGTGTGTGTGTGTGTGTGTGTGAGAGAGAGAGAGAGAAGTAGGACCAGGTGGAGTATGAAACACAAGTGATGCAAAGCAACAGGATCACCAGCCTCAAGCTCAAACAATGTACACACCAGCAGTGTGGTGAAACAGGTCTCAAAAGAGCCCCAAACTCTAGCAATATGATCCATGGGTTGGCTTGGTCCACGGGTAGTGTAGCTCACAGGTTGAGGCAGAGAACTAGCTATAGCAGCAGGACACATGCTCCAGCACGCTCTGATCACTAGAGAGTGGGCGGAGGGCAGGGTGTGTGTGTGTGTGTGTGTGTGTGTGTTGCAGAGTTCTTTCTATCTTTTCTTTTCAATCGAAGTGTGATATGATCAACCCCACATGTTTCTATTGACACAATAAACCTAACCATCACAGCTGCCATGGATCATCATTATCCACAGGGTTTTCAGTGGTGTACTTTTAGAGGTAGATTGCCGAGACTTTTTTCCTAGTCCATCTTAGCCTGAAAGCTCTGCTAAAACCTATTTTCAATCATAGTGTTGGTGGCTACACATGACATACATTGATCAGTAATGAAATCAAGGTTATAGTTTGGTCAGGACATTCTAGAATTCTCCATGTGGTGGAGAGTTGTCCGTCCTCTGACTTTGGGCCTCTGTATAATAGCATCACCTTAGCCTCACTGTTGAGATCAATTAGCCTAGCTTTCTGCCACCATATAGAGCAGTTCTCAACCCATGGCTTGTGACTCCTTTGGGAGTCGAATGACCCTTTCATAGGGTTACCAAATTCATGACAGTAGCAAAATGATGGTTATGAAGTAGCAACGAAAATAATTTTATGCTTGGGGGGTCACCATGACATGAGTAATGTATTAACTGTATTAAAGGGTCACGGCACTTGGAAAGTTGAGAATCACTGATTTAGAAACAGCCTGACTTCTTCAAAGTAGCTCTGTTGACATCTGAGTAAGATGATTATTTTATTCTCTTCCTCCACAAGGGGAAGTATGCGTTTCCTTCCTTTGTGATTAGCAAAGTAGTAGATGTGACCATAGGTAGGACATTATCTTATCACTCCATCCCCCCTCCACCGTATTATTTTTCACTTGTTTTAACAGAAAATGGTCAATGTAAGTATTTAGAATTGAGGATGAAATACACACTCTCAACTGTTTTGTGTTCAGTTTTACCCTCTTTACATCTATGGTTATCCTGCAAACTTGGAGCTCCCTAATGTATTTGAGGCAGCAGCATCAGCCCATGAGCTAACAAAATGACTTGCTCAGGAAGTTTAAGACCTGTTAGACTTCTCCATCACCTTGGCATATGGTTTCCACACCTTGCATGCATCTCCAACCAGCACACTGGTCAAAAGTAGTTATTAAAAGCCCCATGAGTTTTGATTCCTGAGCCAGATCCCACAATGGGGTGAAACCAGCACAGATCATTTTCATCTCTTTATCCACAGTGGTCCTCCATCATCTGTGGAAAGCAGTTCTTTGTGGATGTTGTTATTTTTACTAAGTTCTGTCAAGTTATTTCTGATGCACAGGGACTCTGTATAACAGAACAGAACATTGCCCAGTCCCACCGTGTTTCCTTTGAGCTCAACAAGAATAAATCACAAGTCAATGCTAATTCCTATCAACCCTTTAGCCCACCTGTGAATTTCTGAGACTGTAACTAACTCTGTAGCATTAGAAAGAATAGAAAGAAAGGCCTGTCTTTCACCCACAGGGCAGTTGGTCATTTTGAACTCCTCACCTTATCATTGGTAGCCCAAAGCACAACCACATGCTGGTGAGCTCCTTTCCTTTGGGTTTGACTTTCCATTACAAAGTGAGTATCATAGAGGAAACAGGAAAATAGATAGAGGCTTTCTTTCTTTTTTCCTGTTTCTGTGGGTTGATGACCCTCAAGGGACAAGCTCTCTAACAGTGCCCTTGGAGGACCCAAATCTGAGAAAGTTACTTTCTGATCAAGCAGTTCCCCCCAAAGCATGAGCAGATGACAAAATGGCAAGCCCAGAAACTTCCTGAATCTCTACTTGTATGAGAGTGTGGGACTGGTAGTTATGGTTCAAGTTCAGCCTAAGAGGAAAAGCATGAACTTGTATTACAGATCTTGGTGTGGTTTTTACTGCTGGGTCTCCAACTTTCTTTCAACCCTACTTTCTTTCTTTATGACAAAACGCTGCTGAATTCTCTTGATAAGTGCTTCTTAAAATTCATTCCCATATTGTCAGTGTCTACTAAGGGTGGGAGGCTTTGCGGTGAGGTTGTACCAGGAAAGCATGATTAGAAGTCTCAGAAAAAAGACAGCATATGTATTTGATATAAATATTATAGTTTTACAGAGACATCTAGATCAATATATGCCACATTTCATCTACCTCCTTGACAAAGTGAGCACAATGTATTCAGGGAAAGCTGTATAGGATTTTCAATTTACTCTGTATGATTTATTGTGACAGGAGAGCTATGGGTTTTTAAAGTTCTTTATACTTGTTCCAGTAAAAAATGGATATAGTATCTTTAAAAATAAACAGCCCAGAGCTGTGCATTTTACATTGTCTTCCTCAAGTGAGACCATGAGAGATCTAAGACCTCCCTGCTCTTAGGGGACCTGGTTGCAGTCAGATTGCCTTTAGTTCTCTTTAGCCAGTTTTTGGTTTTTTTTTTTTTTTTGAGGAGTGGGAGCAGTGAAGAAAGTAAATGAAAATAAAGAAGCTTTTGCAGCCATCTAGACGTGATGTGATGGTGCCTTGACCTTGGGGGGGTGGCAGTAAGCTGGAGCGCTATAGATTCATCAATGCCAGATGGGAGCTTAGTTGGCCGCCACAGCCCAGTCAGTCAGGTTCCTTTATTTTTTAGGGATTGTCCCCTGGCCACAGAGACCCTGGTAGCATAGTGGTTGTGCCTGGGGCTGCAATCTGCGTGGTCAGCAGTTTGAAACCACCTGAAGCTCTGTGGGAGAAAGACTGGGTTTTCTACTCCCTTCAGTTACAGTCTCGGAAACCCACAGGGAACTGCTCTGCGTCAGCATTGACTTGATGGCAGCGATTTTGGGGTGGTTTTCTCCAGGCTACACAGGACTGGAAACCCCATCTCCTGATTCCCAACCGGGGATCTCTCCACTGCACCACCTCCCTCCTGTTTGGAAGGCAGCCGACAGAAGAAGATGCCCTGACTTTGCTCTAGCATGCACCTTGCACGCAAGCCCCTGGACCTCACTGTCTGCAGCCAGATTCCGCAGTTACCAGACCTGCGACTTGAATCCTTTTAACCATGTGTAGCTTTCCCTTTTATGAATTAAACCATTTTATTGGCACTTCATTCACCCATCATACAGCTCAGTAACTCAATCATATCAAGAAGAGTGGTGCAATCAATTTTAGAATATTTTCTTCTTCCTTGTACTCAGTGTTATTTGTGCATTTTAAAATTAGTGGCAAAAAATAGACACAACAAAGCGTGCCCCAATTCAACAACTTCTACATGTATAATTCAGTGGCATTGATTATACTCTTCGTGTTGTAAAACTATTAGTGATATCCTTTTCCAAATTATTATTAATGCTCCCTGACTAAAATCTTCCTCCTCCACCCATGATAACCATTGGTCAAGTTTGGTCACTTTATTGTTTGGTAGTTTTCTTGATATAGTATTCATTAATCATACACTTCCATAATTAAATTGCCCGTAAGAAGAATTTTAAGCATATCATCACAGTAAATTCTAGTGCTCCCCACTCCCGCGTTCATTGTTCGCTCCAGCAATCCCCACCCCACCCCCCACCACTGCCCTTGCATTCCTGATAAAACATTACATCAGTTCTTGTCTCTAGGTATCCGTTCTTCTGTGCTTCACAAACTGGGAAACCCAACGGAAACAGTAAAAATAAAGATAAAATAAAAGGAAGAAAATAATGATAATATGAAGATAAATATAAAGAGCAAGGAAGAAAAGAGCGTCAACATAATTTTAAAAGTCAGAGAAGAAATTTCTGTTGTGGAACAAATGAGAAATATTTGAGGCTAGAGTACATTCAGGTTGGGTCAAAGGGTAGGTCAGCAGGCCAAGTGTCATATTATACTATACTTTGATCCCCCACAATCAAGTTTACAATGATTTCTATCTGATAATAAAGCTGCTTGAGTTCCTCATTTATGGCTACAGGGGGTTTGCCAGAAACTTCTTCTGACTAAGTATTATGCAGATGGGTATGGAGGTCCCATTGTTTTTCATAGTCTTCTACAAATTGATTCTCACAATTTAAGCTCTAACACTTTTTCCTTAAGCATATTTGGGTTTTGTTATCATCATCTCTGGATCACAAAGGGTTTTGTTATCATCATCTTCTTCCATGTAGACTTAGTTGATGCCTCACTTAAATAGCTGCTTGTTTGAATACAAGTCTTTAAGACCCCGGATACTGCTCCTGTTGATAGCCTGGCATCATCTTTTATTCCCCGCCACACTTCATCTCTTCATGAAGGTCAGTATCAAACACAGCCATATTTTAATAACTAATTGTTCCTGCGTTGGGACTAGGATTTAGTAGGAACCCAGAATCTATCTGCTTGTCCATAAGTTATAAACAGCTCTGGTTTACTTTGGTGCTCCTATTATGACAAAAACAAAAACTAGCAAGAACCATAATAAACAAAGGGCAGAAAAACAAAAATTCCAATGAAACAAAAAACATTGTCAGTTATCCCCTCTGGGCCTAAGGTGATTGCATTGATAGCATCGATAATTTATCCAATGACATAATTTTTTATTAATCACTTTGGGGAGCTCTTACAGATATTATAATAATTTATAATTCAGTTAGATCAAGCATAATTTCACAATAGCTACCACCATCAATTTCAAAACATTTTCTTCCCCAAGTCTTTGATATCAGCTCCCCTTTATCCTTTTTCTCCCCACTCTATGCCTCAGGAACCCTGATTTATATATATCACTATTATTATTTGCCATATCTAATACCATCCAATTTATTTATTCCCCTGAAATTCTGTTATTCATTCCCTTGAGTGGGGTTATACAGTCATCATTTCTATCAACTTCTCCTTCTCCCTGTTTTCTCCTCTTCTCAGGGAATCATTACTCCCTTTACTCTTTCTTTCTTCTTTTTCTTAAAAAAATCATTTTTTTGGAGGGGGGCTTATACAACTCTTGCCATAATTCATCATGCACCCATTATATCAAGTCCATTTGTACATTTGTGCCATCATCATTCTCAAAATATTTTCTTTCTACTTGAGACCTTGGTATTAATTCCTCATTTCCCCCCACCCTCTCCAACCTCCTTCCCTCCCTCCCTCGTGAACACTTGGATAATTTATAATATTTATTCATGTCTTACACTCTCTGATAGCTCTGATCTTGGATTTTGTGCATTAAATGCTCTTAATTATACAAATTGTACAGGTAAAACAAGATGAATGAGATAAAACAAAGACCGTAACAGTGAGGGGAGAAATTAATTATTAAAGAACTAGACGATAGTTCTGTGTTTTATCAGTTTATACCACTACCTAGATTTGTCATCCCTTCCACGTGGCCCTTCTGTGAAAGACTGTTCAATGACAGAGAATTTAAGATACTGTTGATATAAGGAGTCTTTGCAAGGATAGTTCAACTATAAGTGGCAGTCCATGAGTTGTTGCTTTGTATAGATTGATTGCTTAATTGATTGACTTTTGTTTACACTGAACATGGCGGTTTGTCCTGGGGAAGATTTTCCTGTATTGTTTTTTACAATTGCAGATCCTTACCTATCAGATTAAAATCTGTCACATTAATGCAAGGGGAGTATTCAGATACTAAATATATTGTGATTCTGGGATCCCTATCATTGGACACCCCCTAGGCCAGAGGTTCCACACAAGGCCGGATGATCATCATTTCTACAATCTTAAGATGACCATTATCTGCTTCCTCTACCATTAGAGTATTTCAGTCATAAATCCTCTTGGTACTTGTAGTTTTGAAGTAGGACCCAGTTCATTCAGTAAAACTTCAGTAAGTCCCTCTGGTGTGGTCCTCAGGAGATGCCTATAAAGTCAACTACGTTGCCTGTGGGTTGTGACCCCTTTGGGGGGTCAAATAACCCTTTCACAGGAGTTGTCCAATTTATAATAGTAACAAAACTACAGCTATGAAGTAGCAACAAAAGTAATTTTATGATTGGGGGTCACCACAACATGAGGAACAATTAAAGGGCTATTGCATTAGGAAGATTGAGAACCACTGGTCTACGATCATAATAGTACTTAGAATATTGTATGGTTTACCAAGGGTTGGGTACAAACAAATTCTTAATGTTTATCCAAAAACATAAAATCAGGTTTATTCTCCTCTTAGTTTCCCTACAATTATTGTTTAGCATCCCTTCCCCATGTGTGGTTGCTCCTCTCCACTTACCCACCATATCCACCAACAAAAATATCAGTGCTTCCACTGAAATGTATATGACTTCCCCCTGTTGGTCTTAATTGGATTTTCTAGTAAGATTCTCCTCTCATTCTTGTGGAGAGCCTGTTGATTTTTCATAGTCTTGCCTCAATATTATATAGTATAAAGGGGATGGTCTTCTCCACTTCTCCCCTTCTTGAAAGAGTAACCCCAGCCAAAGTGAAGGCTCCTCTTTCATGGCGATTCTAAGGAAGTGCACATAGGTGGATGATGTATAGTTCATGGCCATTAGGCAGAGTTTATTACCCCTTTGTTGGAAATTAGTCTCTAAGATTTATTTAATTTGTATTTCTCCTTACAGTAGTGAACTTATACGATATTTGCCCTTTTGTGATTAACTAACTTCTCTCAGCATAATGATTTTTGGTCCTTCCATGTCATGCGGTGCTTCATGCTTTCCTCGCTGTTTTTGAGGGAGGCATAGTATGCCGTTGTGTGTATATGCCATAGTTCTTTATCCATTCTTCCACTATTGGGCAAGTGAGTTCTTTCCCATTTCTTGCTATTATGAACTGTGCTGCTATACACATGGGAGAGAATGCATCCATGTTTTGTGTCTTATTTCTTTAGATTATATGCCTAATAGTAGTACTGCTGGATCATATAGGATCTCAATTCCCAGTTGCGTTGAGTATTGCCATATCATTTTCAAGTTGGGTTGTATGCATTTACAAGTCTACAGCAATATATATGAATTCCAATCTCTCCACATCCTCTCCAGCATTTGTTTTCTGTTTTTTTTTAAACTGGGCTAGCCTTATGGATGTAAAGTGGGATCTATTGTTTTTATTTGCATCTCTCTGATGGCTAGTGATTTTGAGCATTTTTTCGTGTGTCTGTTAGTCTTTTATATCTTCTTTTTGGAGAGCTGTTTGTTGATGTCTTTTCTCCATTTCTTAATTGGGTCAATCATTATGTTCTTTTTGAGTTGTAGAGTTCTGTTCATTTTGGTAATTAGACTCTCGTACAATGTATTATTGATAAAAATGTTTTTCCATCTGTGGGTTCTCATTTTACTCTCCTGATAAACTCTTTTGATATGCACAAGTGATGCAATTTCAGCATGTCCCAGTCATCTGTCTTCTCCTGCTTTGTGCACCAAGTGTGTATTCTGGGTGTCGCAATGGGCCCCTTAAATTTCTTCCAGCTTTCTCATCAAAGGTGCTGAGCGCTATGGAAGTTGTATTTAGTTGTTTAATCCTTCTAGAGTTCATTTTTGTGCATGTGGAGAGATATAGGTCTTATTTCATTCTGTATATGGAAATCCAGTTTGTCCAACATCATTTGTTGAAGAGGCTGTCTTTGTCCCATTGGATATCTCTTGGTCCTTTGTCAATGATTAGTTGCAGACAGATGCATTTATGTCTGGATTTTCTGTTCTGATCCATTGGTCTATATAGCTCTTATGCCTGTACCAGGCTATGTTTAGTACTGTGGCTATGTAGAAGGATTTTAGGTCAGTTAGTGCTAGGCCTCCTACTCCTCTTTAGAAGTTTTTTGCTTATTCCGGGATTTTTGCCTACCCATATGAAATTGGTAATTAGAGTTTCCATTTTTTTTGAAAATGTACTTAGAATTTAGATTGGAATTGTTTTGGAGTGTATATAAAATTTCACAATATTAATGCTGCATATACATCAGCATGGATATTCTTACATCTGTAGGTCTTCTTTGGTCTTGTAACCTTCTATTGTTTTCTCTGTACGGGTCTTTTTGCCCCCCTCTTTCGTTAGGTTTATTCCTGAGTTTTTCATCTTTTGGGTGGTTATTGTAATTTTCCCCCTTAATGTCTTTTTCATAGCTGTCTTCTTCACTGTTATACAGGAATCTGATTAATTTCTGTTTGTTAATTTGTATCTTGCTAAGTTGCCTAACCACTCAATTGTTCCCAGTAGGCTTTTTGCGGAGACTTTGGGTTTTCAACACGGGCTTTGTCTATTTGTATTCTCTCGATTTCTTTTTGTTTTCTGATAGTTCTAGCTAAAACTTCCAGCATGAGCTTGAATAAGAGTAATGATAGGAGACATCCTTGTCTTATCTCTGTTTTCAGTGGAAATGTTTCTAGCTTTTACTCATTGACCATGAAGTTGACTGTTAGTTTTTCATGTATGTTTTGATCAGAAATGGGTGTTGAATCTTGTCAAATGTATCTTCTACATTTATTCATGTGCTCTTGTGTTTTTAATTTGTTGCCTTGTTTATGTGATGGCTTACATTGATTATTTTAAAATATTGAACCATAACTGCATTCCTGTCATGAATCCCACTGGGTCATTGTGAATTATGTTTTTGATATGATGTTGGATTCTGTTGACTAGAATTTTGTTGAGGATTTTAGTGTCTACATTCATCAGGGATATTAGCCTATAATTTCCTATTTTTGTGGTGTCTTTACTTGGTTTGGGTGTCA
This sequence comes from Nesogale talazaci, assembly GCA_004026705.1. Taxonomy (NCBI): domain Eukaryota; kingdom Metazoa; phylum Chordata; class Mammalia; order Afrosoricida; family Tenrecidae; genus Nesogale; species Nesogale talazaci. Next base: position 46,267 of record PVJH01007770.1, read on the forward strand.
TTGTTAAGTTGATCTTACGCTGACTTCATGAAATGACTTTGGGAGTTTGTTGTCTTTTTCTATGTTCTGGAATAGTTTGTGTATTGTGGTTATCAAATCTTCTCTGAATATTTAGTAGAATTCCCCTGTGAAAACATATTTCTCTTGGTTGGCAGTTTCTTAATGACCTGCTTTATTTCTTTTAGATGGATCTCTTGAGTTTTTCAATATCTGTATGCATTAATTTGAGTGGGTAATATATTTCTAGGTAACTACATTTCTTTTAGATTTTTAAATTTGTTTGAATTTAGTTTTTGTAATGGTGTATTATTATTCTTTTTATTTCATATAGATGTGTTGTAATATCACCTACTTCTCTTATCCTAGATATTTACATCTTTTCTTTTTTATTATTTGTTAAGTTTGTCATTGGTTTGTCTATTTTGTTAATCCTTTCAAAGAATCAGCTTCTTGTCTCGATTGTTTTTTCATTGATTTTTTTTGGTTTGTTTTCCATTTTATTTATTTCTATTTTGATCCTATGACTAATTTCCTTCTATTTTGGTGTGTGTGTGTGGTGTGTGTGTATGTGATGTGGTGTTGTATTGTTGTCTTTTTTCCAGTCCTTGAAGGTGTGCTTTAAGGTATCAATTTTTAATTTCTTCCCCTTTTTCATGTGTATGTTGATTGATATAAATATTGGCTCTGATTACTGTTTTTGCTGTGCATCAATGGTGGTGATATATTGTGTTGTCATTATAGTTTTTCTCAGAAATATTTTCATTCATCTCTTATTTGCCTTATTACCCAAGCATTTTTGAGTATTGTATTATTCATTCTCCATGTGTTTGTCTTTATGTTTCTGTTAGTTTTATTGTTGATTTCTAATTTTAGAGCATTTGAGATTGGAGGACCTCAATTTGTTTTAAATTTGTTGATGTATGCCTTGTGTTCTAATATGTGGTCTTTTTTTTAGAATGTTATATGTGTGTTGGAGAAGAACATATATGTATACGGTGTTTTTGTTGGATGTGGTGTTCTGCATATTTCTATGAGGTCAGTTTTGTTGACTGTGTTGAGCTTTTTTGTGTCATAATAGATTTTTTTCTTGATGTTCTGTCTTTCCTAAAAATAGCATATTGAAGTCTTCTCTTATTATGTTGAGTGTTTCTATCCTTTTCAATTTGGTGGTGATTTGATTAATGCATTTTGAGGGTATTTTATTGGGTGCCTATATGTTTATTAATGTTGTCTTCTTGGCCTGTTATTCCCTTCATTATGATGTAGCATCCGTTCTTGTCTCTTACTATATTGTTTGCCTTGAAGTCTTTTTTATCAGAGATTAATACTGCTGCCCCTGTTTTCTCTTTGTTGTTGTTTGTGGGTATGCTTTTGTTCAGCTTCTGATTATTAGTCCGTGTGTTTCTCATAGACAGCATATTGATGGATTTTGTTTCTTTTATTCATTCTACTATTCTCCTTCTCTTTACTAGTGTATGTAGTCCATAAACATCCAGTAATATTATTCATATATATGCATTTGTTACTTTCCTTTTGCTTTCTATTTGTGTCTTTTATGTATGAGTGTCTACATGATTGTGTTTTGTTTCTCTCTGCTTCTTGTATTATTTTATTGCTTTGGTTATTGCTCTTTGTGTATTGGTTGCTGTGATGAATTTGTTTCATATATTGGTTTCAGGTTTGTGTGTTGATGCTGATATTTTTTTGGTCATAGTACTTCATTGAGTATTTTTTGTAGTGTTGGTGCTGTTTTTGTCAATTCTATTATTTTTTCTGGTATTGGAATACTTTTATTTCTCCATCCTTTATGAATGATAACTTTTGTGGGGTACACGATTATAGGGTGACTTTTTTTTTTCTTTAGTACTTTATATACTCCATTGTGTTCTTGTCTACATGGATTCTGCTGAAGAAATCTCAGGTTATTCTAATCACTGACCCTTTGTGCATGTTTTTTTTTTCTGTTCCTGCTCCTTTGAATGTTTTTCTTGTCATTGAGGTTAGACATCTTGACTACAATATGCAAGGGAGTTTTCCTTTAGAATCTCTCCAGACTGGGATTCTTCTAGCTTCCTGGATAATTATCCTTCCATCATTTAATCATTGAGGACATTTTTCTTACAGGGGTTCTTGGACTATTCTTGGTGTGAACATTTTTATTCCTTTTCTGAAACCCCTACAAGATTTAGATTGCTCCTTTTGATTGCGTCCCTCCTTGTTCTCAAGCTTTTCTTGGTCTCCTGTGTAGTTTGGTTATTTGTTTGCCTGTTTGATTGGGGTTTACCAATTTATATTCAATCTCATTAACTCAGGTTGACATCCCTTCAATTTTGTTTCTCTATTCTTTTATAGTATTGTAGTAACTCTGCTGTTGAATCAAACTCTGCTGTTTGATTCTTGTGTTTATTTCTGTCATGCATATAGTGAAATTTCTAGCTTTTTTACTTTACCTTTTTTTAAATTTCCTTTTAGACTCTTCCTTCATCTGTTGTATGAGTGCAATAATATTCCTTTAAATTCTTTTTCTGGTACGTCCATATTCCTTTCACTTTCAAGCATTTTATTTAGGTCTGGTTGGTGTCCAGTTATTTGTTTCAGTTTCTGTTTGTGTGAACTGATATCTTCTATAATTTTCTTGACATTTTGGTGCAGCTATTAAAGGGTTTTATGGAGTGGGTGTTATATAGGATTAATTAATTCCATTAGGTGGTACAGTAGAGGGGTAGTTGATACTTTATACTAAGTATCTTCAGGATAGTGTTTGATTAAGTGTTGGGGGACATCAAAAAGTCATAAATGAAATGTTATATGAGAGAATTATAGGAAAAATAATAAGAAAAGGGATGAGGCATGATTGTTAATTGGTATGTGGAAAGAAATGTATTCCTGAAAATGCCTGTTTTTCAATGATGGAGGAATAGGTAATAATATTTAATTTACAAAAAGAGAAAACATTTAAGAATAGTTTCACCTTTTGTTTCCATGAAGCTGAGAAGAGAAGAAAGGAAAGGCCAAAAAGTTGATCAAAAGGGCTATGAAATAAGTCTAAATATTAGAAATAAATATAGAAAAGGCAATAGACAAAACTATTAAGAATAAAAATAGGAAAAATAATACTAAAGTAAGAAATGGAAGAGCTGTTTATATATCTTTATTTGGTCCCTAGTCTTTTTGCAGGAACTTTGTTCCTAGTGTGGGTACTAACCTGTGAATTGATGATATTTTAGGGACTAGAAAGCAAACACATTAAATCGAAAGCAAACAAACAAAACAAACAAATAAACCAATAATGCTGTTGGCCAATAGCTTAAACCTCTGAGCATGAGCAATGGATGCCCCAGTCCTTATGCTAGCTACCTAACAGTAGGGCTTAAAGTCCTGTATTCTTATGATTTAAGCTAATTATCTTAAAGGAATAGACCTCTGGTGGATTAGGTGGGAGGGAGCAGTGTTTGCTCTTTTCCAATGATGGTGGTGACCAAGTGAGGGTGGAGAGTAGGTAGGTCGTCTAGGAGGAAGGAATGAAGCAATAACCTACTCAGTGGGCAGGTTGCTTCTCTGAGTCACTTGGGGTGCTGACCAGAGGCAGGTATCATGGGCCAGCACCTATTCAATATGGCAGCTGGGTATGGCTTCTGGGCCCTGAAGCTTTTTGTCTTTTTTGACCAAACTCCCTGCCTTTGCTTTATAAAACTGCTTTTGTAGTTTCTACTTTGGGGGAGGGGGGGCATCACTGCACTCTGGTGGGAGTGGAAGGCCAACCCTTGCTCCTGGAGAGCTGCTGCTGGATTTGAACCACCAAGTCAGTGGCCCACAGTCCCGCACTCAACCACTGCGCCACCTGGGGCTCCGCCCCTGTAGTTTGTACTTTTGTCGTTATTCTAATACCTTGTAAATGGGCTATCTGTGTGTTAACTGCTGCCCAAAGACGTTTAAAAACATAAATAAAATCTGGTGAATGGCAGTACTTTTTGAGTGTCTTAAAATAGGTGGTCTATGCAGTGCTGTACCACAGGAAAGGGGGATTAGTTTTGCCACATGGGACTTGTGTTCCCCAAGCTCGTGTGGAGATTTAGTTTATTCACTATTCATGTCTGCTCAAGGCTGCCTTGCAGAGTTATTCCCATGACATCCCGATATTGGGGAGTTGGAGTTTGTGGGGTATCACAACTCAGCTCCCTTGGGTTGGGCTGAGAGTCAATCCTACGTATTTGTATATTTGTCCCCGGCTGGTCCTGCAGACTAGCCTGCAGCTTGGCCACCCTCGCTAGCTGATGGACCTGAAAAAATCATTTGGGAGAGTTGGGAATCTGTTCTCGGCCAGCTAGTGCCAAGGGATAAAGACAAAGGGGAGTCTATCACCAAAGGGGACTGTGCTGCTTTTCTAGTTGAAGAAATTTATGTTGCTTATCTTTATGCAGAGAATTTTCCCATCTGGAAGTGTGGGATATCCCTCTCCATGGCCCCTCCCTACTGGTCTCTGGGAAGTCCCGCCCTGGTGTGTTACTAGGCTCCATTTTGCTCCACCACACTGTTTAGATTTTCCTTTTCATATCAGTGGACCTTTGAAAGTCCACTCGCTCAGGAACCATAAAAAGGCGGCCTGCCTGCCATTTTTCCTGCGTCCCAAGTTATACTAAGTTGTCCACGTTGAATGACATTAGTGGTGATGAACTCGGAAACAAAAATTCTAGTGCTTCTTGAGCTTTCAGCCTTTCCTGGCCTATCAAAAGCAGACTTGAGAGATTGAGGAGGATGTGTTGGATTTCATTTTAGAGATGAAGAGGTCGATAATGGGAGAAGCACCCCAACATATTTATTAAGGATATCCCTAGGAAGTAAGCAATTAGCAATTTTATGGTGAATTCTAGTAACATTAAAATCCAACCCCTTAGAAAGTACAACAAACCACCACCCAAAGCCTTTGCTGATAAATTCATTTTGATTCGCAGTGAGCCTAGAGGACAGAGTAGGATTTACTCCCGGGGTGACCAAGATTGTAATCATTCTGGAAGCAGACTGCCACAACTTTCTCCCACAGGACTGTTGATGGATTTGAATCTCTAATCTTCCAATTAGCAAACACGTCATAATTGTGCCAGCAATTATGTTCATTATACAGGAAGATTTTTTTCTCTGGATGAAGTCATGCTCTGCAACATGACTTCATGTTTGCTCCATGACACTCCAGGTTTACCATACTAGTTGCTGTCAAGTTAAAACCGACAACTAGTGACATTAAGAGTATCATCCGAGAAGAATTGTGCTCAATGGGGGCTTTCAATGACTGATTTTTAAAAAGATCATTTTATTGGGGGCTCATACAGCTCTTATCACAATCCATACAGCCATCCATTGTGTTAAGTGCATTTTTACATTTGTTTTTCAAAACGTTTTTTTTCCCTACTTGAGCCCTTGGTATCAACTCCTCATTTTTTCCCCTGCCTCTTCCACCCTCCCTCATGAACCTTTGATAATTTATAAATTATTATTGGTTTTTTTTGGTGGCATCACTGGCCTGGTAGGAGGAGGAAGCCCAGCCTTGCTCCTGGAGAGCTGCTGCTGGATTTGAACCATCAACCCTGTGGGTCGCAGTCCCGCACACAAGCACTATGCCACCAGGACTCAGCCTGTTTTTTTGTGTCTTACTCTGACCAATGTCTCCTTTCACCCACTTTTCTGTTGTCTGTCTCCCAGGCAGGGGGCTATGTGTGGATCATTGTGATTGGTTTCCCTTCACCCCCAACCCCACCTCGAAAGCCCCACATTCCCCTTCCCCTCCTGGTAGGGCGGCTCCGATTGTTTGTCCTGAGGGGGTTATCTGTCCTGGATTCCCTGTGTATCCAGCTCTTAGTTGTAACTGTGTACACATTCTGGTCTAGCTGCATTTGTAAGGTAGAATTGGGATCATAATGATAGTGGATGGGAGGAAACATTTAAGAACTAGAAGAAAGTTGCATCTTTCATCGGTGCTATACTGCACCCTGACTGACTCGTGTCTTCCTTGCGACCCTTGTGTAAGGAGATGTCCAATTGTCTCCAGATGGGCTTTGGGTCTTCACTCTGAATTTCCCATCATTCACATTGATATAACAATGGATGATTTTTACAAGCGAATTCCAAACCATTTTTTTCAGCAGCACCTCGAGGTGGACTCCAAGTTTTCAATTAGTAGTAAAAAGTTTTAACCGTTTGTATTACTTGTTGCACATAGTCCCTACCATAGCCCACAACCAGAACCCACTGGTTCATAGTGAAAATTACTGACTTCAGTTTCTTCCCAGAAAATGCCAGCTGCTACTTTTTTGGCATCTAAGATGCTTCCTTGTGCATGTGAAATATATTTTTAAATCTGAGATATTAAAATTAATTTGTATAGCATTGTCCAAGATTTTTCACAGAACTAGACAAAACTTTAAGAAACAAAGTCTATCAGCTCAGAAATGGCTATTGGTTTAAATTTGGGGCCATCTGAAGTAAACCATGGGGTCAAGCCTTATAGAACTGGTTATTAAGATTGGCTATGGTTTCAAAAGTATCTGGTTCAATTCACTTCCATTGAGTCAATTTTGACCTATAACAACACTTAAAAAAAAAAACACTTAGCTACCTTCCTTCATAGCTTACCTAAGTAAGCCTTCCATTATTTATGAATCATTTGGATCTTTGGTACTCTGGATCCCTCATGCTTCTGGGAAAATACTGTGCTGGGAAATAGCACATAAGGTGGTAATTTTCTAGTACTTTGCATATCCTTGGTTGACCATAAATTATGTGACTTAAGTTACAAATTTGGATTAGTATACCTCAACAGTGAGACTTCTGTTTTATGCCTACCACTCACTCATTGCTATCTTGGGTCTTCTGTGCTGAGTGACCCAGCACAGTCAGAATCTAATGATACTTCTTTAAGTGAAGTTCCTCATCATCTTCCTCTGCCCCCAAACTAAACCTCTCTCCTGGTCAACTGAGGACCTAGCTGTCTCATACTCCTCTACAATGTAGTCATAGGGACCTCATCTTAACCTATTCCTACTCTGCCATAGAAACACAGAACTGGAATCTTCAAGTCTATGTGCTTTCTAAGTCCTTAAGGTTGCCAGATGGTTAAAACACTTGATGTTTGCCAAAAGTTTGGCAGTTTGAATCCATCCTGAGGTACCTCAAAAGAAAAACCAGGCAATCTACTTTAAAAAAATCAGCACTGAAAATTTTATGTGGCATATTTCTACTCTGGCACACATAGGGGCCTAATGAGTTACAATTGACTTAGGTTTTCTGTTTGTTTGTTTTGTCTAATGTTCTTCCCCCTCTAACACCATCATCTTAAAATTAAAATCAGAGACGTGGATTGCATCCTGGGCATGTCACATTTACTTGGCTCTGAAATTTTGAACATGTAGCTTAAAAAATGGAGGTTCAGGGAGATTTCTCAAAAGATACATAGACAACATTGGATTGTTTGAAAATCAGGTGAAGATATACAAGGATACTCACAAAAAAATCCCACAAGAAACAACCTCACTGTCATCAAGTTGATTCCAATTCATAGTGACCCTATAAAACAGAGAGAAACTCTCTCTGGGGGATTCTGAGACTAACTCTTGACAGAGCAGAAAGTCTCACTTTTCCCCAGTAGAGGAGCTAGAGGTTTCAAAGTATGGATCTCCTGTCAGCAACCCACTGCTAACCCACCACACTGTCAGGACTCCTCGATGGAATACTATCTATATTTAAAGAATAATGACTAAACCATGAGATACTCCATTGCATGGATGGACTTAAAGGACTTTTTTGCTGAGGGAACTTAGTCAAACCCAAAGGATAAATATTTCATGAGTCCATTGGAAAAAAAATCAGGATAAAGGCTGTTCATACCAAAGGAAATAGACTTTGGTGACTGCCAAGGTTGAGAGGGGAAGAGAGGAGAGGGAGAGCAAGGATAGAGGGTAGATAGGTGTCTGCTAGGATGAAAATATTCCAAAAGGGGAGGAAGAGGAAAACGTAGGGGTCAGGGCAAGTTATTAGGAGGCTTGATAATTTGCAGAATATGAAAATGATCTGAATGCCAACCCCAGTTAATTCACAATAAAAAGTTCCAAACCAAAGAAGATTGGGAAGATGATATCAGGCCATCTGTCTGTTAGATAGTGATTTACATCTGTTGCATTGTTCCCACCAGTAACCATGGACCAGACCTTTTACTGGGTCCTCCATTTAAATAAAGATGTATTTATTCATTATGTAAAAAAAATGAATCCATTTAGATAAATCAGCTTAAATCATTCTTAAGTGAACCTCATGAATCAGGTACTAATCCAGCACTTCCAAGGCACCAACTTTTTAGTTATAACACTAAGAATTTGGGAAATTGCCCAAGACCATTTAGCGTCAGAGCTGAGTTTGAATCCTTAACACCACGCCTTTCAGAACATGAATCTCAAATGGAAGATGGGTGCATGTCATGGAGCCCACAGAGATATTTCTGAATGGGGATCCGTTTGGCATTCCTCTGATCATGTGGTATGAAAAGACATCATGTTCCTTCTAAAGCCAGCAAAGCTGGCTTTCCATCTTAGAATATTTTCAATAGTTAAAACTACACTAAATTCTACTTCTCCTCTCTAGTCAATAATATCTCTCCCCAAATGATTTCACTGGAATTTTCAAAAGTCCTGAAAATACTTTGGAGAAATAACTTTTCTTCTCTCACCATCTATCTCTGATGTTTCTTCAAGGCCACGTTTCCCAAACACTGGCTGGCGGAAGCAGATCTAATGCAGATGCGGAGTGAGAGGCAACCGCTCCCCATCAATCAATGTGAACTGTATTCAAACATGTTCAGTATGTGGGTGCCTTGATCACTTTCACTGTGTGGGAAACAAAATGGAGGGAAATGATTATTGGCACACAAGGGGAATGCCGTAAATCTTCAAATCAGATATAGGACAGATTGGAACAATATGGGTTCTCCAAGGTTGCCATGATAATGTCCCTAATAACTCTTCTTGGGCAAAAAGGCAATCTGCTTTCAATCAATCTCTCTTTTCTCTGAGTAAAAATACCAATTAGGTTGAAGGAAGGTTACACACACACACACACACACACACACACACACACACACACACACCCCTTCCTTTTTGATAAAGTCTGCTCTCCACTCCAGAAATCATGCCATAGCTATATATATATATATATATATATATATATATATATATATATCTTTCCAATCATCTATCACCAAATGAAAAAATATGTGTATATACTCTTTTCTTTTCTCACTTTCTTGCCAGCATTTGTCTACTTAAAAGAAATGAAAGCTAATTAAAGACTTAAGAGATACTATTGATTACATTGGATTATGCTTTATTGTGTCCCACACATTTACAGCTAAGAGAAGCCTGACTCTTTCTAATAAAAATAAATCAGCTGGCTGAGCTTTTGAGTCAGGGTCAGAGGGAGAGCTCATGTCCTGTTCTTTCCCTTCCCGCACATCTTTCTCTGGATGAAGGATTTCAGAAGAGCAAGAGGGATTACTGAGAGACACCCACTTACTTCTTCACATACAAGATGAAAAAGATGAATATTTAGACATTTCCCTTGATCAGTCATTGATTTGAGTTCAACTTTAAATAATAGCCAAGCTTTTTCTGGTCCACGACTCGGAACTCTGCAATGTCTGGCACACTACCAAAAGATTGACAGGGTGCTCTCACCACGCAGTCTCCTTCTCCAGTGAATGGGGGGAAAGTGCTTTTCCAGAACGACACCCATCTTTGGTGGCAGAGCAAGATATCGGAGCTGGCTCTCTTTTACATCTAGTCAACTGGGAGAAGCCTGACTGCACGTGTGTGTCCTGTTAGGATGAACGCTGGCAGGATTCCTTGTTCTCCATCTTGAAAGGCTGTGGTAAGAAAGCACTCGAATTATGCCAAGCAGCTCCATTGCTGGGGATGGAATACTTGTGTCCAGAGAGAGAGTTCTTGTTTTTGATCCACTTTCTGAGCATCCTGAGCAAATTCAGAATCAGAAATTTTGTTCAGCACATGCAAACTCACTGACATTTCATGTTGCCCTAGAAATATGCACACACCCCAAGGAACATTTTAATGTATATGACAAGTGAATATATAACCTATGTGCTCAATTTGTATTGTGTATTCTGATATACAATATATGTCATGTCCACACAGTAAAGGCAAAGTCCCAGCAGATTTCATGCTGAAAACATAGATGGGGAGTTATTAGGTGCCCTAAACCTTGCAGGTATAGGCTAGAGAGTAACGATCATGCTGAAATGCATCTTCTGAAGGACTTCACTAAGATCCTTTCTTCCTCATGATAGCCTCCGCTTGCCTGATTGCTAAGTGCACCTCTGTAATAATAACAGTCCGTAATGGTAATATTATTAACTGCACTGTGCATATTATTGATTTACTCTTTGTTCTGCATGATTATCCTTTCTACAATGAGTGTACTGCATCATTCGTACACACTTAGTCAAGCACCAAATTACAGCAAAAGGGCAGGATCTTGTAATGACACCTAATGGAACATTGCATAAGCAATCATCACTGTCTCCTGTTATGAACTGCCTCCAGCCAATGAGCTTGGGATGTGCATGAAGCAATTAGGAAGTACAGGAGACCTGGCCAGTCTAAATTTTACCCATAAAATTACCGAACTTCATATGCACCTCCTGTCCATGTTTCTAAAAACAGCCAAGTATTCCACCCTGTCACTATCTGCCTGAGTGAGCTAGAGACCTGAGTTTAACCCCTTCCTAAGAAGTCAGTGAGTTCCATAATCTCCATCTAGTCCCTGCCTTGGTTTTGGGGTAGACTCTTCTACCAAATGGGTTAGAGTTATGTAGCACATATAAGCAAGTGGACACAGGAGCAGGACAGATAAAAAGCTAGATTGGTCATAATTATTGGAGGAACTGTTGCTTTTCTGGAAGAGATTTGCATATTCTCAGGGAACAGCAAATACCTATCTCTAAAATTTGAAGAACTACTCTAGAGTAAAGTCACTGATTCATGCCTTCCTGGCTTCTTCCCAGCATGGAAATCCCAGACACCCTAAGGAAGTAGCTCTCTGGGGAGGCGTAGACTTCCACACCGATCTCTAATTCCATAGGCATTGCGTTCAGCCCTGAGTAATGCTCACTTACTGTAAAGTGTTGGCCCCATTGTCAGAGGAGTTATGGCAGAAAAATGCAAAATTTTCTTTTTACTGCTTATGGCCAGCGGAGCCTATAATGTGTCAAGCCGCGCATTAGCCACCCTGATAAAAGTCTGCTTTCTTACACACAAAATCATCATTTCAGCAAGATTTGTTATCTCATTACCTGATAAGCTCTATGTCATAAACCAAGACTCATACAGTAAATCTCCCGGGAGGACACTTTGTGGGCAGAAAGGGAGAGATATGAATCTGCAAGGGGCTTGATAATGCAGCATTTAAGTACAGGCATAATGTCACTTATTGTTAAATGCATAAAACCACTTGGCCAAATGGTTGGGCTTTTAATAAGATTTTGTGCAGGATCAGGTGAGGAGCCATATGCCTTTTCTGTTTAGGAACAGCTAAGCACCTGCTAGCCCTCCTGCTTTCCCTAACAGGCCTCTGCAGAATGAAAGGTGGGATTTGTAGAGGCCAAGCGAGGGGATGGGTGCTTCCTCTGCTGCTGCTGCTGCCGCTGCTGCATGTCCTCTGTCTGCCAGAGGGTGGGGTACTAAGGCATCACTGGCCCCAGTGGATCTAACTTGGCCTTTCCCATGCAGGCACATTGTGGTCTGCGGACACATCACTCTGGAGAGTGTTTCCAATTTCCTGAAGGATTTTCTGCACAAGGATCGGGATGATGTCAATGTGGAGATTGTCTTTCTTCACAAGTAAGAGGTTCTTGGTGTTTATAAGTCCTCAACCCCATCATATACCCTTCAGAGGATTGTCCATCGGAGTAAGAACGATGGTGGCAGCACTGGGGGGTGGGGTGGGCAGGGCAGAGTTGAGTAAGCTATCCTTTCCTCTGACATTATTGGAGAGGTGCATCTAGAACTAATGAAAAGGAAAACAATCACTAGTTAAATGAGGAGAGAAGAGGCTGCCTCTGGGGAGGCAATTCATAGACTAAAAGTCTGCATTCCTCTCTGAAAGAAATATTGGCGAGCTCCATTATTGATTATAGACATCATTCTAATACCTCAGCAGCTTGGGTCTTTCATTTGATCCAGGTGGATACAGTATCTGGTTACAAGAGATGATTGATTAGTTGTGTGGGGCAATTTGAGGATGCAGGCGTGAAATATTGAACAAATCAGATCCACACTGAAGAGGGACCAATATGTAAAATTGTAACAACTTCCATTTCTAGAAACCTCCAGTATGAGGAGCTATGCTTATTTCATTTCATCAGCAAAGGGAGTAAGTATACATAGTCTGGACTCAGATAACTTAATTTGAACCTTGACTGAACAGATACATAACCCTCTGACCCTAGTTTCTATATCCATAAAGTGGAGAGATGCTAATGGTTGCTAACTTGTTGGGCTGCTACGGGAATGAAGTAATCTATGTAAAGTGTGTAACAGAGACACTGGAAGACATCTTGGCATAGACGATGCTACTTTTTTTCTATAGAGATAGATTATAATGGGGGCACACCTGGTGCCATATTATAAACAACGCACAATTCACATGGTAGTGCTGGCTCTACATGGTGTTAAGTGACTTGAGCTCAATCCTGATACATTAGAACTTGGGTTAATTTCAATTCAACTTTCTTATTCTATATGACCCTTTCTTCTCAAATCTGTTCAAAGAATGCCCTGAAATTTGGGGCTTCCCAGACTTCTGATTTACCACCTTGCTTAACAATTAACTTTTTTCCCCTTAACACTAACTTCCATATATTTAGACCAAAGTATTATACCCACATGTCCAGTTCCATATGTCCCCACAGACCACCAGCAATGGTGTTTATCCTCTGTGGAACATTTTGTAAAGCATGAGTATAATATGTAGGTACACATGTACCCCCACATGTATAGTGAAATTTACGTTGAGAACATATGAAACACATGCTTAAGTAGAGGAGCATTTAAGACCTTGTATCAGTCAAGTTTGTCATGCTTTGGTGGCTTGTGTGATACTGTGATGCTGCAAGTCATGTCACTATTTTTTCAAATGCCAGCAAGGTCATCCAAAATGAAGAGGTTTCAGCAGAGCTTCCAAACTAGGACAATGAAGAAGTAATGAGTTGGCCATTTTGAAGGAAGTAGCTGCCAAAAACCTTATACAGATCTTTAAAATAGGATCAGATAGTAAAGGTCTAATGAATAGAAACAGAACATTGTGAGATATGGTGCTGGAAGATGGTCTCTCAAGTCAGAGGGCCCTTGAATTTGACTGAGAAGGAGCTGATTTCGAGTGGAGTCAACCATAGTTGGGTAAAGCATATGTGAGTAGAACCTTTGGGATCATCATTTGCTGATTGCACATGACTCAAGATAAAGAGAGACAACTACACAAATCTGCTAATGATCAGAGTTTCAAATGCGTAAAGTATGAATCTAGGAAAACTGGAAGTCGTCAAGGATCAAATGGAACCTATAAAGATTGATATCTTACTGAAATGAATGGATATTAGCAATTTTCTTTGCCAGAAAATTATATGAATTACTCTGCTGGGAATTACACAATCAAGAGGAATGGTGTTGCATTTATTGACAGAAAAGACATTTTAAAATCAAATTTGAGATGCAGTGTTGTCTGTGATAAAATTATATCTATCTGCTTTCAAGGAAACCCAATCAATACAACTATTCAAATTTATGCACCAAGCACAAAAGCTAGTGATACAGAAACTGAAGAATTTTATAATTATTGGCAACTGTCAATATGGTTTTGTTAGTAGAAATGAAGATGGAGATTGCATTATAGAACTTTGTAAAACCAACAACCTGTTCATAATAAACATCTTTTTTTTCAACAACACAAAAGTTGACTGTACTTATGGACTTCTCCAGATTGGAACAGATATCAAATTGACTACATCGGTGGGAAGCTCAATGTCAACACCTAAACCCGCGTCAGGGACTATGAAACCAACCATCAATTCCTCATTAAAGTTTACACTAAAGGTGAAGAAAATTGAAATTAGATCATGAGAGCAAATACAACCTTGAGTCTCTCTGACTTGAATTATTAGAATATCCCCAGGATTAACTTTCTGCATTAAGTACTAATAACAGAGACCTGATAAGCTGTGGGAGGACATCAAGAGCGTCATTAATGAAGAAAGATAAAGGTCCTTAGAAAGACGGGAAAGTAAGCAAACAGTACCTAGAGCAAATGGAAGAAATAATGAAGTCAAGGAGAAGAATAGAAAAATTTTAAGGACAGCTGGAGAGGACAAAGCCAAATATTATAATGAATTGTGCAAAGACCTAGAAGAAGGTCTTTGCATAAAAGGAAAAACCAAATGGAAGAGCACCCTCAAAATATCTTAAATGAAAAGAACTAAAAAAAAAAGACCCTCAAGCCTTGATTTTGCAATATTGAAAGATTCTAGGGACAATTTTAGGGGGGGTGTGCAAAATATTGAAAGATTTAGGAAGTATCAAAATAAGATGAAAATTATGCATGGAGTCACTCTCCCAAAAAGAACTAGTCCACATTCTACCGTTTCCAGAAATAGAATATGAGCAAGGACCAAGGGTGCTGAAGGAAAAATTCCAAGCTGCCCTAAAAGCACTAGTTAAAAGGAAGGCACCAACAATTAATGGACTACCAATTTAAATGTTTCCACACACTGATGAAACACCGGAGGCTCTGATTCATCTATGCCAAGATATTTGAAAGACAGCTACTTGATCAACTGTGTTAGTCTGGGTAAACTAAGGAAATGAACCCACAGAAACTCATATGTAAAAGAGAGAGTTAGAGAAAGGGTGCATGTGCATTAAGAAAGCATCCCAACCCAGTGCTGATTAAGCCCTTAAGTCCAACATTGGTCCTTATGTCTGACAGTAATCTACAATGTCCTCCTCACTCTCACAAAACACGTGCAATGATACTGACTGTAGGAGGAAAGTCAAATCAAGGAATGTGTAAGGAAGGATCTCAGCACTGACAGGGGTCTCCACATGGCTGCTTTAGAACCTAAGACTCCATCCGGGTAGGTCCATGAGGCTTCTCCTCTGAAATATGTCAAGAAAGTGAGCCTTGCCACCTGAAGCAGGGAACTGGTGAAGGCAGCTACAGCCTGGTATGATCATCAGAGAACAAGAGACCCCCAAACTAGAAAGGCAAGGCTCACTGAGCCATTTCTTTCTACCCCCTTCAATTATTCCCACATATGTTTATTGGCCAGGTTGGTACAATAAACTTTAACTATCTCAAACAGCCAACTGAAAGCAGTGCATATTTGTACCCATTCTAAAGAAAGGTGATCCAAGAGAATGCTCATATTATAAATCAAAATCATTAATATCACACTCAAGTAACATTTTGCTGAATATTATCTAACAGCTATTATAGCAGAGATTCAGGCTGGATTCAAAAGAGGACATGGAACAAGCGATATTATGACTGATGTCAGACGAATCTTGACTCAAAGTGGAGAGTACCAGATAAGTGTTTACTTCGGGTTGCCAGATATCAGACTATGTGGATCATAACAAACTGTGGATAATCTTGTGGAGAATGGGAATTTCAGAAAACATCAGTATGCTCACGAGGAACTTGTAGTTGGGTCAAGAAGCAGTTGTATAAACAGTAAGGGAATGCTGCAGAAGTGTGTGTTAGGGTTGTATCTTGTCATCATAATAATCAATATATATGCTGAGGAAGTAATTGGAGAAACTGGATTATATGAAGAAGAAGGTGGCATCAGGATTGGAGGAAGGTTTATTAACAACCTGTGATATCCAGATGACACAACCTTGCTCGCTAAACATAAGGAGGAGCTGAAGCACTTGCTGATGAAGATGAGGGATTGAAGGCTTCAGTGTGGATTACAACTCAATGTAAAGAAGACCAAATTACTCACAACTGGACCAACAGCTAATATAACAATCAACGGAGAAAAAGTTGTCAAGGATTTTATCTTACTTGGAGCCACAATCAAAGCTTATTGGAAGCAGCATTCAAGAGACCAAGCGAGTTGCATTAGATAAGTATTCTGCACAAGACCTCTTTAGAATATTGAAAGCAATAGTGGTACTTTGAGGACTAAAGTGTGCCAGATCCAATTCTTTTCATTTTCAGTTTCCTCATGATGCATGTGAAAGTCGGACATTGAATAAGGAAGACTGAAGAAGAATGATGTCTTTTTGAATTGTATTGCTAGAGGAGAATATTGAAAGGATCATGGACTGCTAAAAGGACAAACCAATCTGTCTTGGGAGATGGTCGAAGTGCTCTGTAGCAGCAATAATGGCAAGACTTCATCTTATATACTTTGACCATGTTGTCAGGAGAGCCCAGTTCCCTCAAAAGCTTTTGGTTAATAAAAATCATCGCTCTATGATTGTGTTGAGACAAGTAATTGCCAAGTGCTTAGAGCAGAGTCTACTACGTAATATACATACAAAAATGGTATTGGTTTTTCTTACTAAACATGTAATCCATCTTGGGCAATTTTTAAATAATTTAAGGAGGACATTTATATTAAATCTTAAACGGGCAAGTCAAATCATCTGGAATGAGGAGACATTAGCATGAAGCCAAAATGGCTTCATGTGTTTGTGGAGCTACAGAACTTTTAAGAGGATACGAGAAGGCAAAGGGAACTGTCACAAATGCTAGACATGGCAAATTAAAACATCACCGTCAGAGTCGGGTCTTCTGAAGCAGGAATAGAACCGTGATTTGATACACACATTATGTTAGGCAGAAGAGCTTCCAGGGTGTTCTATCCTTTGCAATCAGGATATGACTCATAACTAAGCGAACCCCCTCCACCCCAGGATGGTGATCTCCTTTGAGATCACACCTAGAAAAGCCCCTAAGGGAGACCGCCCTTCCTTGGGCTGGCTGGAGTTAAGTGGAAGTGAATGTATGTTCAATGCCCTCTGAATCTTGGGCAACAGCTGACTTAGCATTTGACACATTAAAGGATATCTCCATGGAGTTGATTTCAACTCATAGTGTCCATAGTGATTTCAGCTCATTGTGACCAGAGTAGACCTGCTCCACAGGGTTTCCAAGGCTGCCATCTTTATGGAATCAAACTGTCATATCCCACTATTCTTTTGTAGAGGAGGTGGCGGGTTCTAGCTGCCAGCCTTGCAGTTGGCATCCTAGCACTTAAACCACTAAGCCACTAGGCCTACGACTTGTTACGTGTTGCTGTTAGTACCATCAAGTTGGTTCTTAGAGCAACCCCATATACAACAGAATGGAACATTGCCCAGTCTGACTCCATTCTCACAATTAATGTGCATGCTTGGTATACCAGATGTGTGGCTCAAGTATGTGCAAGATCGTCACAGAGAAAGACAAGCTTGTCTGTGGCTTCTCACAGGTGATCCTTCTGAGCAAAGCCCGAAGAAATGAGAAGGCTGTGAAGAGGAGAAGCTGGGGAAGGATAGTTAAAGTCAAGGGAACAGACAAAAAGGATGGCTTTTTGATCACTCGCTAATACCACAGTCTGTTTCTTGATTCCAAATGTAAGGCTTCCATTTTGTGCTAGGAAACAGCATTTGTAAAGGTCATGGGCGCTGGTTTTGGTGTTCATTTAGCCTGGGTTCTCTTGGATGCGAGCTTTGTCTTTCTGGCAAGAAAGGGAGCAACTTGGAGGATGAATGCTCCTTCCATGTCTGTCATTGTGGAAATTGGTGAAATGGGGCCATGGGGGCAGGCGCACTTGCGTCCATTTTGTTAATAGATCTTTCTTCTCTCCCCACACAGCATTTCTCCTAACCTGGAGCTTGAAGCTTTGTTCAAGCGACATTTTACTCAGGTGGAATTTTATCAGGGTTCAGTCCTCAATCCACATGATCTTGCAAGAGTCAAGGTAAGGACGAGGAGTTGACTTCTGCTTTGATGTCATCTTGGCACAGAGGGTCTGAATTCATGGTATGAGGACATGCTTCCTAGGTTGGCCAAAAGGCGTTTCTTCAATCCTAATAATGTGCATCAGATACCGCTAATTTTCATATCATCATTTCACTAGGCCTCCTTTAAGCATCCCCTACTTGGACGAGTCATAACCAGCTAACGCATTGCTATTGAGTCAGCTCTGATTCAAGGCGTTGCATGTTTGTCAGAGTAGAACTGTGTTTCCCAGGATTTTCACTGGCTGGTCTTCCAGAAGTAGTTCAGTGGGCATTTTTTTCTGAGGAACTTTTTGTGGGTTCCAACCTCCAACGTTTCAGTTGGCAACCAATCACATTAATAATATGTATTGCCAGGTTCATGGCATTGATTTCTTCTGATGATTTGTTCCCTATCTATCACACCTCAAGAAAGAAGGTAAGCTCAATAACCTCAAATACAACATAATCAAGTCAATCCCATCTTGAGAATTAATTTGGGCTCAACAAAGCTTAGGCACTTATTATTTACATCTACAAAGAACATTGAAGATGTAGTATTATAGCATAGAGTAGATTTTAGTAAGTCATAAACATTTGAAAATATTTGAATTTCCTTCGGCCCCCCCCCCCCCATATAGAAATGTAACTTGAATGCTTCTGTTACTATATCAATTAATGGGAAAATCTGCCTTCCCATGTCTTACTTACAATCTTCTCATGAAACACACTTGAGGTTTCAAAAGGGGAAGGGATTCAACACAATGACATTTGCTGGTTTCTTACTTTAGATAGATTTTGGAAGCACATTCAATATTTGTATAACGTTGGTATATTACAAATCTAGTGTAAAATGCTAGTTGATCACTGAATAGTTGTTAAGGAATATCACTGGCAGATATAAATCAGCCAAAAAATGGGTATATTTTTTAGATTATTAGGGAAATGTGGAAGCAATTTTTGATATATGAAGATAAATCAGAAAATATTGCTACTAAGGTTTCAGTTCATATGTGCTTGGATTTCACACTAAATGTGTTCAAGTATGTCTGTGCAACTATTAAATTGTTGCCAAGAAGTTCTCTCAATAACACACATGTCTTAATTTCTCTTAAGTGCCTTCTTAAAAAAAAAAACATGTAGCATGCATGCCCACAATGGTTTAATCAAAACAGTCCCATCTGAGGTAATCTGGCAGGCCAGTTAAATTCAAGGCAAAAAAAAAAAAAAGTCAGCTCAGAAATGTATGGTGACTTATTTTAGGGACTGGACTAGAGTGACAATCTTGATAGATAGTTTTCAAGGACACAGGGCAATCACCAGGGCTTATTATGAATTTTTTTTTTTAAGGCATCACTGCCCTCAGGTGGTGGGAGTAGAAGGCCCAGCCTTTGCTCCTGGGAGCCGGAATTGAACCTCCATCCCAGTGGGCCGCAGTCCTGCGCACAACCACTACGCCACCAGGGCTCAGCCTCTTATTATGAATTTTTAAGCAAATTGTAAATTGCAAGTCAATGAAGAGAGGACAGGAAATTTGTCCAGGGGATGGTTTTTGGTTTCTTTTGCCTGCTTGGTCCAGGTGACAAAGATTGTCTGAGGAACTCATTTCTTTGGGAAATCTTACCCTGTTTATCCTGTATCCCTTACCTTTCCCCGGCAGACTTTCCTTTTCCTCACCTTCAAGTGACACTGAAAAGCAACACAATTTAAGCGCATGGAAGTTGCCCAAACCGCTATTTTGATATGGTTCAAAAATCAATGAGCACAGGTTTCTCTGGGAAAGATGGTGAGAAGATAGAAACACTGTCTTCAGAAGTAAATGGACTTAGATGGAGGTTATCTTGAGAAACAGTAGTGTCACATTTTATATCTTATGAAGAATTCTGATATTTTTATTTATTTATTTATTTATTTATTTTTTTAGGGGGGGCATCACTGCTCTCCGGTGGTGGGAGTAGGAGGCCCAGCCCCGCTGCTGGAATTGAACCTCCGTCCCAGTGGGCCGCAGTCCCGTGCACAACCATGACGCCACTGGGGCTCAGCCCGAATTCTGATATTTTTAAAGCAGTACTTTTTGATTTAATGTAGGAATGCTCCATTATGCAAAATGGCAAGTCAAACAGACTACTGACCTGAGCCAGCATAGGCTTCTTCTATGTATATAGTTCAAGACATCTTCATGTTATCCAAATATTATCTTAATGTGAAGGATTATGCAATAAGATATGTTTCATAGACCTAATTTAAATGCAAGTAATTGCTAGCAATATCAAGGTCATAGTCCTTTTTAAGATCTCTTGGTTCATGCTTCGAGGCACTTGGGAACATAAGCAGTTAGAATTTGGTTGATAAACTAAAAGCTATTAGTTAGAATCCACCCTGCCATTTTGCAGAAGTGGTTTGTTCTGTAAAGTATATGGTAAAGAAAACTTTATCAAGCAGTTCTTCTCTGTTGTATGAGCTGTCTGCAAATCAGAATCGACTTGAACATGGGTTTGGATTTTTTGTTTGGTTCATGTTAAGTCAGTACATTATATTTTGTGTTCATCTATAACACAATTTCAGACCCATAAATATGTTGTTTTTTCAAGGTATGAATAATAATTAAGTGCTGAATATTATAGAATTGCTATCTGATTTTTATTTCACAGATAACGAAGATATCTGAAGTTAGCTGAAGGGCTTTGAAGCCTAAAATTCCAAATCCCCAGAAACTTAGTTTACTTCCTTCCTCAAGTGGACAATTAGGATGATGGTACATTTAAATCACTGCGAAAGGGGGAAGGGAAAGGAATTAGTTAATTGTTATTTAAAGAAATCTAGGAAGCTATGCAAATGAAAAGCATTATTGTCAGGGAACACATTGAAATGCTTATACCACAACAAGAATTTTAAGGCTACACTTTTGACAAAAATCTATAAGCTCTCCAGGCTCCCCAAGAACTGTCAAGAGAAAGAGATGCTATTCATATTTGTGTTTTGTGATTTTCCTTTTGATATCTTAGATAGAATCAGCAGATGCGTGCCTAATCCTTGCCAATAAGTACTGCGCTGACCCGGATGCTGAAGATGCTTCCAACATCATGAGGTAACCTTGGGGAGACCAGGGAAGGCATTGGCCCTCTGCCCTGAAGTCCTTGGTGGAGACCATCTATTCTGGACCTCCTTATCCACATTAAAAGAAAACTGTCATAGAGTTGATGGTGACTCAAAATGTCCTATAGGGCAGGGACAACCTGCCTGCTGCATACTTGAGCCTGTAACTCTTTAGAGGAATAGAAAGCCCAGTCTTTATTCCTCAGAGGTGCTTGTGGTTTCAAACTTCTAGCCTTGCAGATTGCAGCCCACTGTGTAACAATAACCCTATCACTATCCTGCCAGCTGAGGAGGCCCAGGGGATGAATGATGTGAGGTGTTAGAATGGCTTCAGTATAGCGTGTGATCAATGGAAAGCTCACCTCTGGCTTATATGACCCCTGGGCTTATAACTAGCATGGGGTTTGAGATACTCTGAGACAGAGTAAGAAAGGGAAAACACAGATTTAGATGGGTCCAGGCCTGAATTACGGTGTCATGTTCCTGAAGAGGGAGTAGATTGAAAGACTTCATATATAGTTAATTTTTTTCCCAGGGGGCTCTTGGCAATGTCTGGAAACATTGGTGGTTCTCAAAGGTAGTGATGATTGTGGGGGCAGGTGGGAGGTGGGGAGTGGGGTGAGGAATCAGCAAGGCCACTACTAACATCTAGTAAATAGAGGTCAGGGATATACAACATGCCCCCTGACAACCGAGAAGTGTCTGTCTGAGATACCCTGTGACAACACAATGACTACATAGTTCAGGCATTTTGCTCACTGTCCCTTCGGGACGCTTTTCTCCTCTGTTATGAATAGCAGTGTCGCTAAAAGAACTAGTAAGGCCTAATGAAGAGAATATTCTGAAGAAGAGATGAACTATGAGAAAACATTTCTCTTTCACTGTAGTTCCAGGAACCCTGGCTTAATTGTGGAGCACCATGCTTCTGTTCTAGACAGAGACTCCCACTCCCTGCAGTTTGATTCCGGGGTCCAGGTAGTTTACCTGACATTGAAGGTTAGAAGTTGCCTTTGAATCATAACAATACTGACATAGCTTTTGTCTTGGGATTTAATCAGTGATCCTAAAGAATAAGTGTTTTCTCTCCTCTCTGTGAAGTGGGGAAATTCCTCCAGTTGATTCCTGATGCCCACTCCCAGCAACATCTGGAAGGCAATATCTAGCATCATGTCTATTTCCACTCACTTATCTTTGGAAATATGTTGAATCATCAATCACACACACCACCTTCAAACTGAGTGTAATTGACAGCAATCCTATAGGACAGGGTAGAAGTGCCCAGTAAAGCTTACCAGGTTGCACATTTGTGTGGAAGTTGACTGTCTGCCACATCTTTTTCCTATGGAGTGGCTGGTGGGTTCTGACCTTCGAATTAGCAGCTGAGCACTTAAGCACTGCAGCATTAGGGCAGTTAACTCAAGGAAGTTTACCAATGGGCTCTCCTGAAGTACGCACTTGCTAGGCTACAGAGAGCTGGTGGACTAGGATCTGGCTTCATACCTGGGCCCTTGGAAACAGATTTTGCATAGGTATTCACTGTTTCAAAGTAACCATGCCAAAATCCCGTATCATCTGCCCTTTCCTTGACCTAGAAATCCATCCTTCAATTTTAAGAGGTTTTCTCCCCTCTGAGTAATTGAAATGATAAGAATACAGCCTTTAAGAAATTAAGCTTCCTTATGGTCAGATTTTTAAATGAAACTTGGAAAGAAGATGAGTCATAAGGTTTGGGCTCCACAAAGAAGTTTGGAGCTGGCGTGACTTTTCCCCCCACAAAGTGAATAATATAAATGAGGGATAGTCTTGAAGTGGACATTTCTTTTAATCAAAATATTTTACTTATGCCATGACTGTGCAATGTTAATATGAACACACATAGATACCAAGATGATTGGCATGATGCCAAGGGAAGCAGTAGAATCTGACTGGCAATTAACCTATTCATTAACAGAACTAGGGCTCAAGGAGCAAAGGAAATGGAAAATTCAGGGTTAAAAATTGTTTCTGTCTTCTTATTTGTGTAATCCTCCATTCTCCTTCATTGAATGAGACCAATCTGCCCCCTTTCAAATGATAATGTCAAAGATCTTTTGAAACAAGCAAATGTTGTGCACTAAATTCTAAGGATGTCAGGGGCCCACAGCCTTTGAGTTATAGGCAAGGGCCACACAACACTTTTTTGAAAGTGAAATGAAATCTTTCTTGTGCAAGAAACTGAATTTGGACAAGCAGGACTGTGGCGAAACTGATTCCACAGTTTCAAATTTCTGACTAAGCTGTTGCATGACTTCTTTTCCTTCATCATTGCACAAAGAAGGATAAGAATGATTTATAGAGCAAGTCTTGGAGGGAGATTTGTGGAGTGGTCATAAAAATGCACTTGTATTTCTGTTTAGGCATAGAGGGTGAACCTTTCTGTAAAATTCGATTCTTTAGCTATTCTTGTCACAGAAGGAAATGCACAATGTCACCTCTGAGAGAGTCTGTAATGAGGAAAACCATAATTTTCATGTGGAGAAAGATTTAATGATTTCAAAGCATTTTCACATCTGGACTCTCATTCCAAGCCTGTGAAGTAAATAAAGCAGGTATAGTTGTCTCCGATGTCCAGATGAGGAAGCAGGCACAGCGAACCAGGGATTTCCTGAAGGTCACTCTGTTCACTAGTATAAATACCTCGGACTAGAGCCCAGGTGTTTCCACTGTGTCTGTTCTCTGCTCCTTTCCAGTGATTGACATAGACGTAGAAGTGAGGGTGAGAGCAAATCCAACCAAACTCACTGCCAGGAGTCGATGTGGTCTCACAGCCACCCTAGTGGAGAGGGTTGAACGGCCCTTGTGGGTTTCAGACACTGAAAACATTCATGGGAGTAGATCGCCCTGTCTTTCTCCTGTAGAGCCACTGGTGTTTTCCAGGATCCTAAGGGTGTGAGCAGACAGTGACTTTTCTGAGCATAGATTTATGGATATTTATGTGTGTGTACATGTTTCCATCAGATCTCCAACTGCAGCAAAGCCTTGGTCCTTATCTCTGACATTCAGGTGCTTTAGCTATTGAAGGCTAAGGAGAAGTACGTCTCATTGAAGATCGCTGCTTAGAAATTACACGTCAGAATAACCCCATGTGTGACAATGAGAACGATGGTCATGTTGCTTGATTGATTTGTCAATCAAGTTGTGAACCTGGAGATTTTTACTCCAGACTGTGTTCTTTTCTATGTTTATCCCTAAGAGATGAGAGATTAGAAACCCCAGGAGTCTCAGGGTTTTTGCTGGCTTGAAAAACCTCTAGGGATGCTGGTGGTGGACATGTTGGGCTTCTAACTACAAGATCTGTGGTTCAAACCTCCTAGTCCTTGGAGAGATAACGATTAGATTGTCTGCACCCATAAGGAGGGAAGTTCTACTCTGTCCAATAAGGGTCACTATGAATTGGCATCAACTTGATGGCAGTGGTTTTGGTCTTGATTTTTGGGTAGATCCCTATATAAGTAGTATGTCTGAGACCTCTTCTCCAAAACCCCACCTCCTGCCTTTTACACCTATGTGAATTTACTTCCATATACACCATCCTCAAATGGACAAAAAGACCTCCTTTCCTCTTAGGCACAGAACAGAAGCTGGGACTGTTTTTAAATTTATTTTTCAGGGAGGACAAAGCACAGTTTACCTTGGCCTCTTGTGCCGGTAACTCTTCTGAGTGGCCTTGAGTCTTAACTCTTCCTTTCTCTCACTTGGAGTTCATCCATTTAATCTTCTATCAGAGAACTTTTGGGTAAGGAAAATGTGGTCCCAACTTTGGTTCTTTCCTTTTCCAGAGTAATCTCCATAAAGAACTACCATCCGAAGATCAGAATCATCACTCAGATGCTGCAATATCACAACAAGGTAAGAGAGTGAGAGCCACTTCTAGACCACGTTATGCAGATGAGTCCAGTCCTCTCTCGGCACAGAGGCACACATGTGCACACACATGCACAACATGCATGCACACACTCATACAAAAACACGCATGCATGAACCCATGCAACTCAAAAGCAGGGGCAGAGGTAGCTTGAGTAGACTACTACCTGGGCTATGTCTCAGGCACGACAACGAGTGTACAGAAAGGAAACTCAGTTCCTTCATTCTGGCCCAAAACATTGACAGAGTTTTAGGTTCCATCCAAACAGGTTCTAACAACTGCCATTTTCATCCCTCGGTGAGTTCCTGTTCTGAGGATGTCACCATAGCTTATAGCACAATGGACATACACAAAGGAGGGACCCCGTTTTGTGCCTGTAGGGATTTAGCTGTTAAGTTGTAGAGAGCGCCTCTGGCAAGGAAGGCGACTTCTGAGTCTGAACCCTAGCTGGGGAACATAGAACACGGTATTCTCAAATTCAAGTGTGTCTGTGCAAAACTGAATTTAGAAAAATAGTGGTTGATCTGGAGCTTAAATATTTCTTAGTAGTGTAGCTTAGGATTGGGGATTGGAGAGAAAATCAGTCAGACACTGCGTTGTTTCTCTTGTGTTTGGCTTCACACGAAGCTTACTTTCTCAACCAAAGGCAGTGTCCTTTTAGTACACTCCCAGGCAGACAGCTTTAGGGGAGGGAAGGTGGCACTTTTTTTCTGTCTGATTTGGAGCTGGTTATCTCCTTAATGAGGCTTAGGAACTGGAGGCAACTCAGTACCTAGAGCCAGGTGTCCTGCATGAGCAAAATAACTCCCTGCTGGGTCATGAGTGAGAGTGTGCCTCAGCTTATAGGCCATATTCCATACAAAATAGGCAGTCAGGTGACCCAGAGAAGACCCCATTCTGCCAAATGCACCAGTCTCTTGCCATTATTTCTTAATTGCTGGCAAATCCCGGCCCATTTTGCTGTGTGGAGGTGAACTAGAGGCCATTGTTGAGTGGAACCTGCTGTCAGGAACTGGCCCACCATTTGTAGTGGCTGCCCATTGCCACCATTACCCCACCCTCGGCAGGTGGCTCCCTGCAGAATGTGGTGCTCTCCAGCCAGTAGGCTGGTGGTGGGCACCCAAGATGATATTCTCCTGTTGGCCTCATAAAACTCAAGGACACTGAAGAAACAAAGTAAGAATATTATTTAACTCACCAGCTTTGGTGCAGAGAAGTGCATTTAATATACGTATGAAGGACAGTCGCTGTAGGTGGACGTGAATTTTCATAACAAAGCTGTGGTTGGTGACAGTTTGGGGCATCAAGTTCTCCTTTCATGTATTCTTTGAAATTTCATTTGGTGTGAAAATATTTTAAGTTTCAGGCAATGTTTAGATTTTTAGCTGACTTTAGATTGAATATGAAAATCAATGTTGTAGAATTTGGAAAGAGATGTAAGTTGCTTTTTCTCCCTTACAATGAATGCTGATGCAGTATCTTCAGGCAATTAGGGAGGATGTAGTTCTGTGGTTCATGCTCAACTCCAAGTAGCTCAACTGACCTAGGGTCCAGATAAGACTTGGTCAGTATTATAATGATCATATCAACTTCAACTTTATTCATAAAACTCTGTATTGTAACTATTCAGAGAAAAATGAGGAAGATGTCTACCTATCCATGATGATTTGCTTAAAATACATTTTTAAAGATGGAGCCAATTTATTTGGATCTTGGGATTAGGTAAGATCAGTTCCAGAAATCTTGCCTTTCAGAGAGAGTCACAAGGAAGGGATGAGTCAACAAGGTTGAAGTATAGCACCAAGGAAATACACAGCATTACTCTGGTTCCTTGAGGCTTTCACACACATACAAGGTGACTGAAAATGCCATCAGGTGCATCTTAGTCCTCAATGTGATATACTTGCTCATTTGCACTTTAAAGAGGTCTTGTGCAGAATATCTGCCCAAAGCAAAATTTCATTTGATTTCTTGACTGCTGCTTCCAGAGAATTAATTTTTGGATGCAAGTACAATTAAATCATTGACAGATTCGATCTTTTCTCATGATATTATCCCGATATTTGCAACGAATTTATCTATTGGCCCAATATGGCTCAATTATGAGGTTCAAAGAATCAGCAGGTCTTTATGGTGAGCAATACCACAGGAGGTATGCATTCCTTAGACAATCAACCATTGAAAATCAAAAGATAAGCATTTATACAAGTGCAAAGTTCATAAAGTAGGAGCTATTAGGAGAGAATGAAATTTGAAAAATGGAGAACACAGGGTAGAAGTGGGATGAGTGGTATTACATTGAGGGAGAGTACGATCAATGAAATAAAAATGTATATGAATTATTGAGTAGAAAACTAGTTTGATCTGTAGATGTTCATGTAATTCACAATGAAATATTGTGTGTTAGTGGGTGTGTTTTTAAAGAATTGAAATGGTAAATGGCAGTATCTTAGAAAACAGTACAGCATTATGAAGTAAAATTAAGAGAATCTACTTGATTTCCTAGAAATTAGATGTCAAATAACAAATAGTACACTTTCTCTTACCTCTCTGGTGGATGAGAAGTCTTCTGACAATGAAATGAAAGATAAAAAGTCCCCTTGATGCTGTTCTTAGGTACTTTCAGGTCAATTCTGATTCAAGGAAGCTGTATGTATGACCTAAAATGCCAGCTGCCTGATTGTTGGCAGCTATCGTATTGATCCATTTCATTGATAGCTATTTTGGTGACCCTTAAGTTGGCCAAATATGATATCCTTCTCTAGTGATTGCTCTTTAAAAAATTTATATCCAAAGTCTCAATATCCCTTCTAGTATTGAGTATCATACCAGGTTCTGCCTGACCAGAAAGCATGGTCTTTTTCTATAATGTGAAGTTTTAGTTCACATTTTTCTTCCACTATATCTAGGGCCCTTTAATACAATCCCTTTCACAGCAGTAAGAGTTGGAAACCAGACACCATCCAGTTATTCTAGTCTTATTGTTGTAGAAGTTCATGTAGTCCCTTAGTCCTTTGGAGTAATTTCAACCTTTGTTTTCCTCTTCCATTTCAGTATATTTTCTTCCGGTCTAGGAACCGTCTCTTTATTTATGACTAGATACCTAGGGATCTCCACATATTAAAAATTGTTTTTAAAAGGGAGCTGATATGTATGTGCAAAGTTACTACACTGTGGATATATTCCAAGAAATGTTTCACTCCGCAATTGAATACCAGTGTGAAAAGGAAAAGAATTCCATTCCCTTATGATCTGAAGATGAGGTGTTTAAAGCTAGAGGGACATAAAGCCTACGTTCACTGCATGTAAAACTGGCTCTCAGTTTGTCATAGTAACCACAGACATTTGCATCATATTTTATTGTTTTTAAATAGCTTTGATATCCATTTTCTAATTTAGCCCTTGACCATCTGTGCATTTTTGCATCCCAGTGTGACTTCAAATCATGGGATCTAAGCTCTTTCACAGAGTAGGCCTGATGGGCACAAATTGTGGTCACTTGGCAGCCAGCAATAAGAGAGAAATGCCAATTGCCACCTTCTCTATAAATAAAGCTACAGTCCTTGGAACCAAATGGTATTTTTTGGTGTTTCTCAAAGTGAAGCTTAAAATATATATAGCTTAGACCTATGAAAACATGCCAGTGGTGCAATAATTAAACTCTTGGGTGGTAACTGCTAGGTTCCTGGTTCCTGGGCAATCTGCTTTTGTAAGGATGACAACCAAAAAACATCGTTTAGTGCAGTTCCACTCTGTCACATGGGGTCACCAGGAGTCAGAATCAACTGTCGGGTCAAACTAAAAATAGAACTCAATCTGACCGTCTCTGAATGTAGAAGGAAGATGTTGAAGGCACCTTCTTTGAGTGTCAATGACTTGAAACTCTTCAAGGAAGGAATACTTTATGGCATCTCAGAAATGTATCATTCCTGATGATTGAGCTATTAATGGATATTTCTGTCTCCTGGGAACTCTAGTAAAATAGCTATTTATCTGTGTCTCTGACTTAAAAATCAAGTCCCATGGCTTCAATGGAGACAAGTTCTTTGAGCTCTTTCACTATAAACTCCTATACTAGGATAACATCAAACCAAGCGTATTAGCCACAACTCAGTTTTGACTCATGGTGACCTCTTGTGTGACCAAATTGAACTGCCACCTAGGATGTTCTTATCTTTAATCCTTACAGAAACAGACTGCCAGGTTCTTCTTAGGTGGTGCTATGAGTGGGTTTGAATCACCAAGTTTTAGGCCAGCAGTTAATCACAAGCCATTTGTGTGCCATCTAGGAACCATTACACCTGGAGTTTAGTGTAAAAGTGCTTTCTCTTAAATGACCTTCTTTAATCTTCATGATGACATTTCTAAATTTGTGCATGTGATGGAAGATAGGGTTAAGACTGGAATCAATTCTTATTTCTCAAAACAGTGTGCTTTCATGTTCCTCTTCAGGGAGGTGAGGAGGGGTTCAGGAAGAGAAAAGTGGGGAGGCCTGGTTCTACCAGACCTGTGCTTTATCATTTTCAAACTAGAAATCGTTTTCTTCCAGTTTTGGAATTTCCCACTAGCCACATACTTTCTACAAATGAGAAGAGATAAAGTTTTCTGAAACCAAGAATTTGAGTTCCTGGACCACTCTCCGTGTTTCATGCATACAGACTCCAGTCAAGTGTCTGACACATTCATTCCTTGGTCTCTATTTTGCGACTAGATAAAATTTGATAGCCATAAAAGCATCTGTGGACGTCTGAGAAACAAAACCAATTGTACTTGACTGTTACATGTATAATAACTCGTAAAACATATCTCAAGGGTCCAAAATAGATGACAACATGAGAAACCCTATCCTCAAAACCTGGACTCTATACACTTGATGGCACATGTCAATATGGGAGACTCTTCTTCAAAAAGTTTTGATTATTGGTTGATTGATTTTAAGGTTCCATGAAGATTAGGGTGTCTGTCTTGGATTTCAACCAGCCAAATCTCCTTTCAAACTAAATGACTTCCTTGTTAATTATTTAGCTTTAATTGCTTCTCCTTTTCCCACAGATGATGGTAATATAAATGGCTATTTATCCACTTAGACTAATGTTATTCTTGGACTTCCAGTAGCGTAAAAGGAAAAATACAGCTTTCTTAAGCCAGTGAAGAGTAAAGAGAGAAATGAGTTAAAGGTAGGGGTGTTGAAAGTGAATAAATGAACAAGTCTTTAATACTCATCTTGACAGAGATGACCATATGCTATGGCCCACATATTGAACTATTTTTGTTATGCTACCATTAAGTAGGATATCTTTCCCAAGAGTAAACACTGCTGGCTTAGGACCCACAAGATTTCCACCGAAGTAGATATTGCTAGGAGAAATTTTGCAAGAGTGATGATATATTTTAAAGCAGAGCACCAAGACTTTGGATTTGGCCATTGTTTACACAATGCAATTTTCTATCTCCTTCTAGTAAAGCTACTGTATACTATTCTGAATATGAAGCGAAAGCCCTCTTGGTACTCTCCTGAGTCTTGGAGAGAAATAATTGTTTCAGAGGAAAATAATCTTGGTATTAGCAGTGAACTATAAAGGCTCTTTAGTTCAATCTCTTATGCAAAACAAGTATTCTTTTTATATAGTCTTAGGTAAATACTGAGTTTTAGAGATAAGAATTTTGTATTTTTTAAAGACAACCATCTCCATTTATTAGAAAAATCATATTTCTTTATATAGAAAGCCAAAGAACTGCTGTCTTGTAATATATACTGAGCAGTCTGGGTTCTGATCTCTGGAACAAGGCAGGACAGGTGTAATCCTTCTTTGACATGGAAACCCCAGACATACTCAAATGTAACAGTCTTGCCTCTGTGAGGACATTATTTCCTCAATTCAGATGTGGCTGGTCCACTTCACTGTTTCTCAACCCTCCTCTCCTTGTCATTCTCCTCTGGAAGTTATTCAATTTATTATTTCCCCTCTTTAAATCTGACTGTTAAGACCGGATCAAGTACTCTGTACCTCGCCCAACTAGTTTATTTCCCTTGATCTACAGACCATTTCTAACATGAAAACATTGGCTTTCTTTGTAAAGTTCAGATGATTGGCTTCTGTTTGTGGTCTTAGCACCACATTTCAGATTTTTTTAAAAAACTTTCCTGCAACTTTATGCTATTGCTATCTTTTTTTTCCTTTTTGGTTGTTTGCTTTTCCTTATTTTTTAATTTTATTTATTTATTTATTTATTTTTTTAGGCATCATTGCCCTCTGGTGGTGGGTGTAGGAGGTCCAGACTTTGCTCCTGGGAGCTGGAATTGAACCTCCAACCCAGTGGGCCGCAGTCCCACACACAACCACTATGCCACCGGGGCTCAGCCCTTTCCTTATTTTTTAAATAATATATTTTCCCCCTTCTTTCTTGTCTGCAGGCAAGTTAAGTGCCTTCATTTCATATTTATTTAACTGATTTTTTTTCTTTAACCTAACTGTTGTACTTGACATTAAAACGCTTCAAATTCTTTCTGCTTTTTTTACCCACTTCCCAATTTGAGAGCACTTTTTTTGAATCTTGAACCTTTTAAACTATCAGCTCTGATTTTCTGCCACAATCCATCTAACAATAATTAGAAGAACAAGCCTTCTATATCCTTATCTTGGTGTTTCACTTCATTGCTAAGTAGGACCAACCCATCTCCAAGAGATTATAAAATACCTATGATTTTCCTGATAAGCATCCTAGGACAGTGGTTTTCAGTGTGTTCCCCAGATCAGCATCCACCTAGAGTTGTTGGCAATGTAAATTTTCCACCCCGAATTTGAGATGGACCCAACACTCTATATCCTCAAACCTTTCAAGTGATCCTAATAGTCAATCAAGTTTGGGGGCCACTGATTCTAGGGTATTGGAAAGGCAAGTAAAAAGGAAATATCAAATATATCGATATCTAACAGTCCCAGTCTATTCGAGACAGAAGTTATGAGGAACCATTAGGCAGATACCCTAATGACATGGGTTTAAGATTATCTATCACAAGCGGAAATTCCCTCTGGGCTACATTTGACCAAATGGCAAACCTAAGAGAAGGATGTGCGTTGGATAGGTGCAGAGGCAGTGTTCCAGAGGCATTGAAGTTTGAGGACGAGGAGAATTCATCCAATTGCAGCTCAGACAAAGAATGAACAAACTGGAGTGACCCCAAGCCGTCGGTCAGGGCCGAGTGTCACCAGGATATTTTAAACAGTTGAACATTTACAAAAGCAAAATTTCATACCTATTTTTGTTTCCACAGGCCCATCTGCTAAACATCCCAAGTTGGAATTGGAAAGAGGGTGATGATGCAATCTGCCTTGCTGAGCTGAAGCTGGGTTTCATAGCCCAAAGCTGTCTGGCTCAAGGTCTCTCCACAATGCTCGCCAACCTCTTCTCCATGAGGTCATTCATAAAGGTAATGTCTTGTCTTATTAGAGCACATTAGCCTGGGATTCAATTTGTCATGGGGTTGAGTAGAGAGCACAGCTTAAACTCAAAACAGATCGACGTGCTTTAACCACTTTGGTTAAGGAGAAATTCCTTGTAACAGATTTGGGCATAAGGCCAGCTGCTTTCAAAATTATGTTTTTATTTTTATTTGGCACATCCACGGCCATTAAATGATTGTTCAAAGCGTGATCCTCTTTTTTTTTCTGGATAAACCACATGTTTATCTATCAACAAAGCCTCTGCTGTTAAAACAAAAATATGATTTATATACATTCCATATGGCACTGGAGCGCCTAAAGAAAAGAATTATCATTTTACTCTTTTATATCAAGTGACTGGTGGACCTCTCACTGTGAGGATAAATGCAGACCATGTGTTTGTGCTGAAGCCCAAACCCCAACAACTTAATTCATTTATTTATTTCTGCACAATCAAGGAGGCCAGCAAGGCTGACATGCCATGGTTATTTGAATGGAGAGTGAAACCATGAACCAACTTCTTGGGAGCAGTGCCGTTGACACCAGGAGACAGGCGGTCTGGATGTGTTCAGCTCCCTGTCCACTGTGTCTCCTCCACAGCTAGCAGGGAGGACACTACCAAAGCCTGAAATGTCCATTGCCTACTAGAGAAACTCTAGCAATAAGAAGGCCCCTTCTGTCCTTCAAGATCAAGCCAAGCCTGCATTTTAGGCATTGATGGGGAGTCCATGTTTCCACACAAAAAGTCTCTGCAGGGGCAGAACAACAGTAATACCAGCATAGCCTTCATTTGCTCTTATCCTGCACAGTCAACATGACAAATCAATATAATAAAACTGACTCATTTGAGCCTTTGTAGTTTGGGACAGTTAATTAAGAAATTTGCATACCTCTTCCAATTATAATGGATCTGGCCAAAGAAATAACATTTAAGGCTGAGGGAATTAGTGGATCGTGACCAGATGCCGCAAAGAAGGCAGAAGCCCTGTTGTCACAGGCATGAGGTCTCTAGCTTTTGCTGTCTTTATCTCCATATCCATTGCCAGCATTATTTTGTTGAACTGGAAGAAATTATTCTGCTAGAAGTGAAAGGATGAAGTACAAGCGACTGACTTATCCTCACTTTCTGTAAGGATGGCCAGTCAAGCTCCAACTTTTACATTATTCATGGAAGAAGCACACCAACTGTGTGATCCAAGGATTGTCAATAATAAACTCTAGAATCGTAACAAAAAAACTCTATTAGAGCTTAAATTCTGAGCACCCAATTTGTAGAAGGCTGTACATGATAGAGAAAGCCATATGCAGAGTCCCATGTGAATTTCGCCTCTGGAATATTTCCACTGACCATTGAACAGCAACATGGATATCCTTGCTGTCAGAGTGAATTGGAAAGTCGATTCATTTAGACATGGTTAAAATTGAACACATTATCATTTGTTATCCCTTTGACCCATTTAAAATTTCTCCTAGTTTCTATTATTTTGTGCTTTCTTTGTTGACTTGGGGTTTTTCTATTTTATTTGGTATTGTTGTTGCTTTGGGGGGTGGGGGGAGTGTTTTTCTGTACATGAAATCCAGGATAGGCAAATCTATGGAGACCATAGCTGCACAGTAACTAGTTAGGTTTCAGGGTTATGGCAAGGGAGGTTGGGAGGAAATGTAAAGTTAGTGAGAATAAGAGTTAAGAAAGTGTTCTAAGATCAATTGTAGTGATGATTGAACAATGCTTTTTAATATTTCATTCATTGAATTATATGATATGTGAATTATATATCAATAAAACAAATTTTTAAAAAAGAAAAAAAATCAGGAAAAATGTTTAGCCAACAGATAGTTAACACTGATCTGTGTCAAAGAACAAATGGTTTTGAAGTGTCTCCAATTACTTCCGTTACGTGCATAGCAATTTGTACCTTGATTTACCACACCCTGGTCTTATACTTACTGTGTGTCCAAAAACCTCCACTGGATAGAGCTTCTAGGTCAGACCCAGTTTGCAAATGAGAATATTACTTTCGTTTAAATGGCTTTATTCAGACATTCAGACTACCATTCCCCTGTTGAATGCAGGTGAATATAAAATGGAGGCAGCAGGGCAGTCTCTAGTGGCTGTGTTTGTGCTTAGGGGTAAGCCACCCAAACCAGAGGTAATATTGTATCTTTATATTCAACAAAGAGTCCAGACCCACAATGAGGGACTACCAACAAGCGACTGCTCTGGGCTATCTCAGTCAAGCCCAGGTTATGAGTTCCTCCACCAGGGATTGCCCATAGGAGCAAGCATGTGGTCCTAGGAGCTGGGTTCTGCTTCCTTGTGTTGATGTGACATGAGCCTTGGCAAGACTCACCACACATGGGGGCACTTGCCATGCGTATGTTTTGATTTTGTGGTTCCTGAATGGTAACTAAGGCTGCCTGTCAAGAAAATTAATAGAACATCTGTGATGTTGGCTCCTCGGTGTCATTACCAACAGGGAGAAATTTTGGCCAACTTTTTTTAAAACTCTGAAGGGCCTTATTTCCACAGGCAAGAACTTTTCCTTCAGTGGAGCTAATCCTGCTTCCATGTTCCTATTGTGGAAGAGTGTATGCGAAACTGTAGGCCAGGCCTTGGTGTAACTGAAAACATGATTTTCTCCCCGGGTTAGGTTACCATGTTATTTTTGTTCATGGTCATCTTCCCCAAGTTAGGAAGCCCCTCTCTGACCATAGACTTTTGGAACTGAGGAAGACTTTGGGTTAGAATTAACTAAGGTACATATCTAATAACCTAGTAGTAGCAAGGAACTATCTATCTATCTATCTATCATCTATCTAACTATCATCTATCTTTCTATATACCTACCTATCCATCTGTTTGTCATCTCCCACTGCGATCAAGTTTATTCCAATGCATAATGACCTTATGTAGATTTACCAGAGCAGATCGCCTCCTCTTTCTCTGGAGGAGAAGCTAGTTTGTTTGAATCACTGGCCTGTGTGATAGCAGTCTAGCACTTACATGACAGCATCACTAGAGAAAAGAATACACATGCCCCTGTCCCAAAAAGAATGAGTTGACATTCTACCATTGCAGGAGGTAGCATATGAGGAAGAACCTATGGTACTGAAGAAGTTCAAACTGCACTAAAAGGTTAGCCCAAAACAAGGCTCCAGGAATTGAGGGAATACCAATTGAAATGTTTCAACAAGCTTAGGAAACCCTGGAAGTACTCATCTTTGCCAGAAGATTAGGAAGTCAGCTAGGTGGACAACTGACTTGAAAAGATTCATATTTGTTTCCATTCCAAGAAAGGTGACAACAGAAGACTCAAACTACATAATTATATCATTGATATCACATGCAAGCAAAATTTTGCTGAAGATCATCCACCAATTGTTGTAGCTGTATATTAACAGGGAACTACCAGAGGTTCATGTCACATTTAAATGGGGACATGGCACCTCATTCAGAGGGATAGCACTTCTGAAGTCAGGTGAATCTTGACTCAAAGCAGAAGATACTTGTATTTATTGACCATTCCAAGGATTTTGACTGTGTGAACTGCAATAAACTATGGATCACTTTGAGGAATAGAAGTTCTCATTATGCTCATGTGAAACTTGAACATGGATCAAAAGACAGTTGTGTGAATGGAACACGGGAATACTGTAAATACTGTATAGTTTAAAATCAGAAAAGGTAAGCATCAGGATTGTATCCTTTCACCATACTTATTCATCATACTGTATGCTGCGAAAATAATCAGGGAAGTTGGATTTTATGAAGAAGAATGTGGCCTTAGGGTTGGAGGAAGGCTTATTAACCCCCTGGCACATGCAGATGACATAATCTTATTTGTTGAAAGTGAGAAGGAATTGAAACACTTGCTGATGAAGATCAAGGATTATTGTCTTCAGTGTGAACTACAATCAAATAGTGTAAAATAGCATAACATCTTCAAAACTGGGCAAATGAGTAACATCCTGATAAATGAAGAAATAATTGAAGTTGTCAAAGATTTTGTCTTACTTGGATGAACCATCAATGCATGCAAGCAGCATGCAAGAGATCAAATGGTGTATTGCATGTTACTGCATGAGACCTCTACATAGTACTGAAGAACAAGGATATTATTTTGAGGATGAAGGCGCACTTGAGTCTAGCAATGGTATTTTCAATTGCCTCAGTGTTCATGTGAAAGTTGAACATTGAGCAAAGAAGAATGAAAAAAAAAGAATGAAAAGTTGATGCCTTTGAACTATGGTTATGGAGAAGAATATTGAAAATACCATGGACTGCTAAAAGGATGAATCAATCTGTCTTGGAAGAAGTAAGGTCAGAGTACTTGCATACTGTAGACAATGTCAGGAGAAACCATTTCCTAAAGAAGGACATTATGCTTGGTAAAATGAATGGGTAGTGATAAAGAAAAAGAGAAATACCCTTAAGGAGATGGATTGACACACTTGCTGCAACAATGAATGTGGGCATGGGAACCATTGTGAGGATGATGCAAGACTGGAAGGTGTTTCATATATAGATATATATATATATAAATTTATAACAGCAATAATCATGTATTTCACATTCTATATTGTTCACCAAATCTAAGCACCTGGTCTCCTTTGGGTCATTATGGTGCTCTACTGGCATATTTTACTTATCATCTCCTCTTGTAGGAATTAAAAGCCCCCCCTTTACTGTTATTGTGACAAAAAGCAGGAGGAGAGGCATTTGTAGATGGGAAACAAAGACTATAAATGATTACTGTTTATAAAAATTGCTTCCCTCATCCAGATTTTCATAGCTTCCTATGGAGGATCCCTTAACACTTACATGAGGACAGACTAGCTTATTAGACCAGGGCAGCGCTTCTCAACCTGTGGATCATGACCACTTTGAGGGTCAAACAACTCTTTCACAGGGGTCACTCAATTCACAACAGTAGCAAAATTATAGTTATAGAGTATAAACAAAAATAATTTTATGGTTGGAAGGTCACCACAATATGAGAAACTGCATTAAACGATTGTGACATTGGGAAGGTTGAGAATCACTGGGCTAGAGGGATGTGAGTCTGGCTGTACTGGGCCCTTTCAGAATATTTTGCATTTGTGGAAGCTAAAGGAGGAAAGTGAGGTCACCTTCTCTCTGGCATGGGGAAGATGTAGCATTTGTTTCTTAGTTCTGCACAATTTTTTTTCATTCTGCCATTGCTCAAAGGAGAAGAAAATGAATACACTAAAACAGAGACTATATACATGCAGAAGCACAGTGAATTCCCAGTCTACTTTCATTATCTCACTGCCATTGAGTTAACCTAGCCTCATAGTGTCCCTTTAGGACAGTGTGGCAGAACTGCTCCTGTGGGTTTTTGAGATGGTAGCTCTCTGCTGGCTGGTGGTTTCAAACTGCTGACCTTGTAGTTAGCAGCCCAATACATAACCACTACACCACCAGGGCCTGCAAGTAAGCCCAAAGGGTAAGACGGAAGTACGGGTGATAAAAAAACAGCATGAAGAGGAGGATCACTTGTAGATGAGAATTACAATAGATAACCAGCCAAAAGGTACCAAGAAATATAGGGGTTATGTTTTTATCCCCCAAGGATCCTAAGATTATTGACCGGAACCCTAGCGACCCTACGTCATTGCCACTGAAAATCTAGCTCTCATTTTGACCAAATAACCTCTGAATTGAACTAAACCTTGGGAGAATTTTATTTACATTTTCAGCCCAACTTTTTGAGGAACAATGAATTCTTTAAATTTTGGATGTGCCGTTAACACACTTTTTTCACCCTTATTCTTAATTTACCGCACTATAGTTTCAAAACAAGCTCTTTGCAGTTTTTTAAAATACAAATCCATGCTAGTCTTATATCCAGCACCTTTACGAAAGAGCCTCGCACTGATGGCAGGGATTCTTTGGACTGGCAGCTGCTTCTGTTGATAGGCTACGCAGTTTGTCCATTTGTGCCTGTTTTCCCTCTTGAATTCCTTTGAGAATTTTAAGTGACTCTTATGGGTCCTGCGATTTACTTTCATCTCACGTTACCCACCAGGTTTGGAAGATTCTGCTCACTGATCTCTGTGATGTACCACCAGTCTGCTAGGTTTAAGTGAGAATCTTTCTAACATCTTCTGAAAAGATCAAAACCACTTAGCCTATCAGTACTTGCCTAAACCCTGAATAAATGGCTCAGTAATAACCGGTGTCAACAGAATTCGTTCCCATTAGTTTTCTTCACTGCCATTGAATTAATTTTGTCTCATAATGATCCCATAGGACAGTAGAACACCCCTGCAGGAAAGTCTTCTTTCTCTTTCAGCTCCAGAATAATGTCCTAGTCTACTCTTATACATGTGGGGTTCTGGAGTGCTTTGGAGATGAGTCTAGGAGGTTCCCAGTGCAGGGACTTCATATGAAAAAGATTCACACTTCCCTTTGCACTGCTTTATTTTCTGTTGAATTTTAATTTCCATAGTTTGTTGATTTTTAACAATCTCATAAAAGTAAAATTCACACATCATATATTTCAATAGTTCAGTTACATTCATAAGAGCTGTGCAACAGCACCACAATCAATGCCTTTCTTATACCCGTTGTTAGCTCTATGGTTCATGTCCACCTCCCAGACATGTTCCTTTGAACCTATTAATATATTAGTTGCCATCTCTATAAATTTCCCCAATCTGGGGTTTACATGTAGAAAATCACACAAAATCAAGTCAAAATACCCATTAACAGCCCAACAATGACACAAGGAAACAAAGCAAAACCCTACTTGAAAACAAAGCAGAAAATATTAAATACTGGAGCAATTGTATATTGGATCAAGGGGAAGATCAATGGCAAGGTGTCACATTTTTACCTAACTATACAATTGTAGTAACCTACCTTACCTTGCAGTGCACTGTAGTAATGAGACCTTTCCTATATTGGGTCCATGGTCAGAGGTATTCAACAGAAGCTTAAGCTGCATGGAAAGCTCTGCAAATTGATTTTTGACTTCTATTGTCATCTGTAGCCTTCTGCAAAGAGGTACTCAGAGTTTAAGTTCTAATACCAGCCCATCCTTTGGGTTTTGATTTTATTATGTACAATTCTTAGCTCATACATGCTGGTATGCTTCTTCCCTGTTGACTTAGCCAATTTTGATGGCTGCTTTTTGTAAGACAAGTCTTTAAAATTCCAGACACTATTCTTTCTGATATCTGGTGAACATATACTTTCAGAACACTTTTTTTATAGCACCCATACCTTCTAACAACTTCATGGAGGTAGTTTTTGAGCAGTTCCATGTCGTAAGTACATTTTTCTTATATTGGGACTACAGTTAAGTGTGAAATGAGAATCCATTCAAATATCTGTGGTTTATATATGTCCCTAATTCACTTTAAAGGGATATTTATTATTTTGTTGAAGAGTAGTATAGATTATCACGCTAGTGTACATGGTTGTTCTATTGATGTTACTATCAATTTAGCCACTGGTGTAACATTTAAAACACTGTCAAGTAAAAAAAAAGTATACATGTATAGGAAAATGTTTTTAGACCCAAATATATGGGTTGTTGGATTTATAGAGATTGATAATTTAGGTGACTGGGGTTGAAGATAGGACGAAACTTTCATTCATGCTTTTTCACAGAGGCAGAATTAGGCTGTATAGATCATGAAAAGGTCCAAGAGGGTCTGAAAAGAATAAATATAGTGTAATCTTGAGTTGGCACGTATTGGGCACCCTCAAGGTAAGAATGTTGAACCAAAGTTCCATAACTTTCACAAGGATATCCTATAGTCATCAGCTGCTTCTTATAATGGGGCATTTCAGCTATAAAGACATAGAAGTATTTCAATTTCTTTAATCTGCTACTGGTGAGTTTAAGATAAAGTCCAATTCGCTTAGTGACAGTTCCAAATCCAATCCTTCTGGTGTAGTCTATGAAGAATGTGGTGTACCTGGAAAGGAGAGAGTCTAATCCTGACCGTCTATAGTACAGAGTTTGGGACACCAAGGCCTGAATAGGAACTAGGTCAAAAGTGTCCAATAGGTATATGACACTGAGCTCATTCTCTATCTTGCGGTCTATATGAGGGGGCACTCCCCCTCCCCCAAAATGGGATTGCACAGGGCAGAGTGGAGCTTTCTTACTGTGCATGTTTTCAGTGAGGTGAGCACAGAGCACCCCATTCTGAGTTATTGCACCCAGTGGTGGTGCCTGGAAAGGTCCTCTCTGATCACAGGAATTTTTTTGTAAAAGCAGTTTTGTTCAAACCTCACTTTTGTGATGGCAGATTTTAGAGAACAGATTGTAGCTGTGGAATTTTGTTTCCTGCTCAAGAAAAATGCCACAGACATTGTTGGGATGTTGAACATGGCTCACAAAGACAGCATCATGGGAAAAACTCAGGTGTATCCGTGGTTTTCTCATTTCAAAAAGGGTGAACTGTCGATCGATGACAAACCTCATTCTGATGTCTGTCTACTTCCCCTCACAATGAAAATATCGTCTTATAGTGCATTTGGAGTTTGTTCCACTCAGTCAGACTGTTCTTCAAGCTTTCTCTAAAAGATTGCATAGCAGTGTGTGTGTGTGTTGGGGGGGTGGTGGGGAGGGTGAGAGGGGGGAAAAGGAGCGGAGGTCTGATTTGTGACAGATGGGGGACTGATTTTGTCACCACAACAATGCACGTGCTTACAAAACCATCTTAGTCTTATCTTTCATTATGTCATGTGTATTCAAGTCTATTTTGTCAGAGATTAATATTGTGACCCCCGCTCTTTTTTATTGCCATTGGCTTCGTAAATTTTTCACCATTCTTTGCCTTTCAGTTTGTTTTTGTGTGTAAGTTAT
Organism: Nesogale talazaci; assembly: GCA_004026705.1. Lineage (NCBI taxonomy): Eukaryota > Metazoa > Chordata > Mammalia > Afrosoricida > Tenrecidae > Nesogale > Nesogale talazaci. The sequence goes on from PVJH01007770.1 coordinate 87,602, forward strand.
AGAAGTGTCTCTTGAAGACAGCAGATTGATGAACTTTGTTTCCTAAAGTAGTCTGATAATCAACTCATTGTTTTTGATTGGCATATTTAATCCACTGACAACCTTATTTTAATTTTTTATTATTTTTAATACGTTTATTGAGGGCTCTTAATATCTCCTATCATAATCCATATATTCATCCAGTGTGTAGAGCACATTTGCACATATGCTGCCATCATCATTTTCAAAGCATTCTCTTCCCACTTTAGCTCCTGATATCAGCTCCCCCTTTCTTCCCTTTCCATCCCCAGCCTGCCCTCCCTCACAAACTCTTGGTAAGTTATAAATTATAATTTTTAATATTGTTTCATCCACCGTTTCCCCTCACTCACTTTTCCATTGTCCCCCTGAGAGGGGACTATAGGTTGATCCTTGTAATTGATCCCCCCCTTCTCTCCCACCCTCTCCTAATTCCCCAGATATCTCTACTCTCATTGTTGGCTCTGAGGGCTTTATCTATCCTGGATTTCCTGTATTTTTGGCTCCTGTCTGTAGCAGTGTGCATGTTCTGATCTAATCCTATTTGTAAGGTAGAATTGAGGTCAAGATAGTGGGGTGAAGGAAGCACCAAAGAACTAGAGGAAAGTTGTGTGTTTTCTTGGTGTTATACTGCACCCTGACTGGCTAATTTCTTCCCTGTGACCCCTCTGTAGAAGTAATTGTCTACAGATGAACATTGGGTCTCCAATCCAGGCCCCACCCCATTCACCTTGGGTATGGTTTTATTCTGAGTCTTAGATGCCTGGTATCTGATGCCCTTGACACCTCATGATCACACAGACTTGTGTGATTCTTCCATGTGTTTTTTGTTGCTTCTCAGATAGATGGCCACTTGTTGATCTTCAAGCCTTTAAGACCCCCGATAGCTATAATTTTTTTTTAGCCAGGCACCATCAGCTTTCTTCACTACATTTATTTATTCACCCATTTTGTTGTGTTGGGTAGGTGAGCATCACAGAATGCCTGATTGTTAGAGCAAAATGTTCTTGTGTTGAGGGATTACTAGAGTCAAGACCCAATGTCCATCTGCAACTTAATTTAAAAAATGTAGATATGGGTACATATTTCTATTCCTCTATATATACACACATGCATGCATGTATGTATGTATGTATATACACACACATACACACACATTCTTAAATACATGAATGTATTTAGACCTCTATAAATTTCTTTGACTTCCTGGTTCTTTCCTCTATTTCTTTTTACTGTCTTCTTGTCCCAATATCATGCTTGGCCTTCACTTGTGTTTAGTAATTCCTCACTGCTACATTGCCTTTGATTAAGCCCCACTAGGCATTCTAAGCCCTGCTTTCAATTGATTTTAGTTCACTTGTTGTTCCCTTGTCCATGGGTTTTCCCACACACACCCCTTTCTTTCTCCTTGTTCTCCTTCTCCCATATCTCCCTGGAACTACTGGTCTCGTTCTTTTCATATCTGAATTATTTATCCCATCTATCTTATCTAGATGTAAATGCAGATATATTAATAAGTGCAAAAAACTGGCTAAACAAAACAACAACAACAAAAACAAAGCCACTGGCAACATGGAAAGCCTACAAATAGTTCAAGGTCTGTTTTTTGACCTTTATGAGTGCTCTCCAGTTGTGTCTGATGGGGTGCCACACTCTGTCTCCAATATCTATTTTTGGTTTGCCCTGGGGATTTCATCCCTTTGATTCCCTTGTTGCTCTGTTGCATACCTTTAGTGTTTCACCACAGTGTGATGCGGTCAGATTGTGCACAATCCCTACACTGTCTCTATAGTATTGTCTCCCACAGCGCTATGATTTAGTGATGGAAGTCATGTCTCATGGTGGGACTGGTCCTATGGTTTTCTTTGTGCATTGTCTGCCCTAAACAAGAATATCATACTCGAGGTTTTGTGGGCCAAAAGTCCTCCCTTCCCTCTCCATCCCTTTCCCTTTTCCTGTGTGCTCCAATCAGACACGCCCCTCTCCCCAAGTTGTAGCCCCAGACTTGTCCTCTGAAGTGCATTCTTCTGAGGAGGGTGGGGATGGAGTAACCACATAGTTGGGATTAGGGCCAGTCCCACAGACCTCTCTTTTGGCTTCCTGGTACATCCCAGTATGTTGTATTCATATCTTGGTGCATCAGGTTGAAGCCTGGTCTTTCTCGCCATCTCCTGTGGGAATATAAATTTATACCCTACACTTAGGTGGGCTAATGCCCTGTTCCCTTCCTACCCCTGACTTTTTTTCTTTCTTTTCCCTCTCTTATTTGTTGGCTGCCATATGGATTTCTGGATTGAGTTTGGTGCATGCCATAGTTGCTGGACCTCACCTTAGGGATGTATGTATATAGTAGCTTACCCTCTTTGCCCTGTTTTTTTTTTTAAACTTACTTCAGTGGACTCATGCTGTTCTTGTACGCTTGGCTTTCTTCACTTAGCATGATTTCCTCCAGTTCTTCCCATGCAGCAATGTGCTTCATGTGTTCATCGCTGCTTTTTAGGAATGCGTAGTACTTCATTGTATGTACTACAGCTTTTTGATCCATTCATCTGTTGATGAAATTTGGGTTGCTTCCAATTCCTTATAATTGGGAACTGTGCCACAATGAACCTTGGAGCACAGATGTCTGGCCATGGTTAGTTTCTTGCCTCTTCTGGGTATATGCCTACTATGGGGATTGCTGAGTTGTTTGGTAGCTAAATCTCCATCTGTTTTAGATATTGCCAAATTCATTCCCATAATGGTTGTACATACCTTTGGATCTACCAGCAATGGATAAGCATTCCTATCTCCCCACAACCCTTCCAGCATTTTTTGATGTTTAGAATTGGGCTATCTTTAAGAGTGTTAGGTGGTATCTCATAGTTGTTTAATTTGCATTTCTCTTATGGCTAATAGTTGGGAACATTTTCTCATATGCTTATTGGCCATTCAGATTTCTGCCCCTGTGAAACTTCTGGTCAGGTCCTTTGACCACCTCTTCAGTGGACAGTTAGTTTTTGTCTTACTGAAAGATTGCAGAGTATTGTAGGTTTTAGGAATAGGGTTTTGTCTTATGTGTCATCACTGAAAGTGTTTTCCTAGTCTATTACTCTTTTGGTGAATTCTTTCTATGTATACACTTGATTTATCATTAGTATATCCCACTTATCAATTTGTGACTCCTCTGTTTTTGTATCCTTCCCTATTTCTGATAGCTTGTGTATTCCCTCCCTGAGCTAAGGTTCTCAGGTTTTTCCCACTCCCTGGTAAACAGCCATAATAATTTGGGGTTTAACTCAATATCTGTCATACACCGTAACTTTATTCTTGTACATGGGGTGAGAAAAGGATCTTGCTTCATGTTTCTGCCAATAGACATCCATTTTTTTCCAGCACTACTTATTGAAAAGGACATCTGCTTCCCATTTGACCTTTTGGGGGCCCTTATCAAAAACCAGTTGTCTGTGTGCTGATATTTTTATTTCTGGGTTTACAGTTCTTTGCATTAGTCTGAATATCTGTTGTTACACCAGTACCACACTGTTTTGACCACTGTGGCTGCATAGTAGCTGCTAAAGTCAGGTAAAGCAGGCCCTCCCACATTGACCTTTTTTTTTTTGAGGGGTTCTCTGATAACTCTGGGCTTATTCCCTTTCCATATAAAGTTGGTATCAGTTTTTCCAATTCTTTGAAGAAAGATTATTGTATTCATATCTGGATAGCATTAAACATATCTAGTGCTTTGGCTAGAACTGACATCTTTACTATATTAAGTCTTCCAATCCACAAATATGGAATATACTTCC